>BPLR01009170.1:0-37902 GCA_021605095.1 Caerostris extrusa
AGTTACGTATTGTTGACTAATCGTATTTGGGTACATTTTTTTCCTTCTCTGCATTATTTCAAGCTAAACAGTAAGATTTAATAGATTCTGTGGTCTAAAACAACTGAATAAAATAGAAAACGTAATAATTGGATTTCTTTCATGATTTTAATCAAATGCTGTGAATATCATGTTTTGGGAGAAAACAATTCTTGAAAAAGTCTTAAATGAATCTTCACTGATCGCCATATCCGCTGCTCGGTAGTAAAGCATGCAGGAATTTTCCGGTTCGTATTAACAGGGAGACTGTTGTTGCAATAGCTGTTTTCAGAAACGAGGAGCCTCGATGAAGATTGTGATATCATGTGTAAGGGTCAGACTTCCAGATAGAATTTTAAGAGTTTTCTTCCATACAATATACAAATATGGGGCTGTTACATCTTAAATAGTAGTGGACAGCAGTGTTCTGCAGTCATCACAAGTCCATGGACATTTCGTGACATATATCGAACCCTTTCCTTATGGATATCAGCTATATGCACATACAGTACTGCCAACTGAGTAATCCATGGCTGCCAGCACCCCACTAAACAATTATTAATGAATTTAACATAATGATTATTGCTAATACTAATATCTCGGCCTATAACAACAGTTTTGGACAGATATTGCAAAATATTTAGTGCAAAAACATGTGGAAATTTTCTGGGATTTTCTCCCAGTATATTACTCAAAATGTTCGACAATTGCCTAAAAAGTTTTACCTTCATTAACTGTCAGTGAACTATTTGTAGCATACTTAAGAGGAACACCAGACCCACCGTTTTTATTATTATTATTATTATTTTTAAAGTATTAAAGATCCTAATATTTTAAGAGTAATGTGCATGAAAACTTGCAATGTGCAATGTGCATATCTAAAATTCAAAATTGATATTACATCACGTTTAGAAAAAGAAAGAAAAATCTTAGGTACAATGCCAGCAATTACATTGAACTTTGAAATTAAAATATTTAACTTCGGAAAAATTAGTTTATTACACATTGCTTAGTCAGTATATACTGACTAAGCAATGTGTAATAAACTAATTTTTTTGAGAGGGACATTTAATTTTCTATTTTCATTTCTGAAACTATTACTATTCAACAATTGGCTTTCACTTATTAAGGAAATACAGTAGAACCCTGTAAGTCGAACTTCAAGGGAGACGCCAAATAACTGGAGTTATAGAGTTTTCGACTTATGGAGGATTTCGACTTACGCGGATTTTGTAAGGAAATATTCCACTTGTATTAGGGTTTTAGATTCTTTCTAACTTATTTTGTGTTAGAAAGATAAAATAAATAAAAATTAACGTTACAGAGGTAATAAACACGTTTATTTACAACTTAAGAATTGTATTATGTACTGCAATAAAAAAGTAAAATAATTCCGAAACAACCTTTTAAAGGTATCGAGTTGTAAATTTGTAAAATCAAACATTGCTAATGTTCGAAATACAGAGGTCTAATTTTTTTTTTTTTTCGAGTTACGGAGGGAAAATATATACCAAAATGGCTTTAGGGGATTGACTCATTATTTCGACATACATAGGGTTAAAATTTCGAGTCATGGAGGTTTTGGGGCTTGAAGGAAGGAACAAAGTTTTCGAGTTGTGGAGGTTTACGACTTATCGAGGTTCAACTTAAAAGAAGTTCTACTGTATATATTAAATAAAATGTCAGATTTAACTCTTCAGAATAATTTAACTCTTGAAAATGACAATTTAATACAACGATATTTTTTGTTTGAGGGGGGGGAGGTTGGAGAGAGGTGTGTGTGCAAAAATAGTAAGTCTTAGAACCATTTTATTTGCTGGTCTAGAAGAATAACATGGTATAACAATATATCTTATCATTCTAGATAAGATATATATTGCAGCAAGTGATACCAGTGACATAGCTACATTTAGAAAGCAATAAATTTCGCATTTGTGTTGAACCATTACACACGTTAAGATTACTCACTGAAGATAAACGGATGGCATATGACCTTGACATCCAGCATAAAAGAAAAATTTTATCATACCAATATATAAAAAAAGGGCGTAGTCACTTTCTGTGTATGTTATATTATTGTCTTTAGGTTAGAAAGACAATTTGACAAAAAAGAATTTTAAATAAATATTGTTACAAGAGTAACATAAATGAAAAGAAAAAAATGATAAGAATAGCTGATTACCTGAAAATTACAGCCACAAAAAAATTTCGCAATATTCTAATAAAATGTTATGATAAAAAGTGATTAAAATAATATTTTCACAGTATCCACATGAAGAGAATATTTTGTATGGAAATAAACAGAAAAATAATAAATTGAAAAAAAGCAACTATTCTATGCTTTTTTTTTTTTGGAAAAGTTTATTTAAACCTAATAATTACATTTATATTATTAAATATATGTTTGTTTTTCGACGACGATTTGCCAGGTTGACGGAGAGCCTTGGTTGCATAATAACCTCTATCTCCTGTTTTGTGAATGAGAGAAGTATTTTTAAGCTTTAAGTCCATTGATTAGATAGAAATATATATATATATATATATATTGCGTTATTAATTAAAAAAATTAACTTATTAATTTTTCTTTATTAATTTTTATATTATTATTATTATAATACAATTTTTATAAGCAATAAACGGTAATAAAAAATAAACAATAGAAACAAAAACAATTGAGGGAAATTGAGACTCAGCGGAGAAACTGCATATAGTAATTGGAAAGGAGGGGATATCGAAACGTTAATGAATAATATTCAGAATAGCGCGAGGTCTTTTGAGATTTTTGAAATCAGAAATGTCGCAATCATAGTTGCCTAGATCATTCAAAACAGTATTATTAATATTGGGAATGGAGTTATAAAAATTTTGTGCAATTTTATAAACAAATTGTTAAAAACTTGGGAGGGAAAGAGCATGTCTGATATCCTCATTTCGAAAAACCAGAGCGAATTTGTAATCATACGTGCAGGATTTGATTTCCAAGTCTTTGTATGATCTCGAAATTTACGGAGCGGATAGATCTCAAATAAGACTCGCATATGCAGTATTGAGCAAGTAAGCAAGATAAATGAGTGAATAAAATGGTGAAGTGGCTTACGCTCTGGTCTTTGATATCCCAGGACTTCATGTTCTAATCCTGGCTGTGGCATGGATGTTTGTGAGTGGTTGAGTCACTTTAAACTGTAGTTCCCGGTCTGTTTAGCCCTCAGTCACAAAATGACCGTAGAGCGACAACTAAAACCAAACCAATGACATAGTAGAGCTCCTACAAACAAGTGGATACAGTACGCGAATGAATTATTAATAATCGCGAATGCATCTAAGTTATTCAATGTGAGGAACATAATTCAATTTATGATCGAAGATTACACCCAAATATTTAACCTTCCCAGCCCACTAATAGGATTATTATAATTCTTGATAGAAGGAGTAAGAGCCCTTTTACGCGTGAATTGAACTGCTTCAGTTTCTCAACGTTTAATGAAATTTTCTCGCCATTCATTGGCCATTGTTCATATTGATTAATATAATTCTGAAGGTTTTTACGAAACGATAAAGTGTTTACGACCTTGAGTGAGGAGCGCTGTATCATCTGCAAAAAGACTCCTTCTAATGCAGCTGGCAAACACTTAGACAGCTTGGTCTTGATGCCTTAAGGCAAGCGCTGCACAGACGCATTACCACTATTGCACTACCCAGTAGCGCGTGTAACTTGAAGGATAAGCCACGGACGTGGAGTAACAATGCCCCGCAACGCTCTACGATCCTATATAGACCGGGGCTACTGTTTAAAGTGGGATTCCCGACCGACTACAAACATCCAGTGGCGCCGACTTCGAACTCGAAACCTGTGGCAAAACCGCAGTGCCAGTAACGCTAGCCACTCGTGCCATGCAGGCCCGCAAAGACTGATTTTCACATTATGCAATTGCGGAAATGTCATTTATGGGAGTTGTGTGTTTAGCAATTATTAAACAAACTTATTTAGGAAAATTGAGTTTTATAAATATTTTTCATTGTTTGATTAATAAAACAAATTTGTTTATATTAAATTACACGTAAAGGAATGCATTAATAATTCATTATTATCGTTATATAATTTTCAGCTAAAATGTTCTATTAAGAACAAAACATATTCTTTTTCCTGTTTGTTTTTGTGCGTCAAATGCGATTTAATTTTTATTACTTTTTAAAACGATATTTAATTTATTATTCTCGAGATATTCGATTATTTATCATGATTTATTTATTTCACGCAATTTATAAAACTTTTAGAAAAGAAGCTTGCAATGTTTAATCTTTTAATAAAATTTATTTTAATCTCTTGTTTATTGCTTTATCTAATGATGGTGCCTCAATTTTTAATCTACTTAATTTAATTTCTTTTTATTATGCAACTTTCAATTTCATCAAGTCTTAATAATAATACTGCATACTACTGTGTCCAAAAAGTAAGACCAATTTTTAATTTAAAAATCCCAGGGCTTATGGAATTACAATTTTTTTTTCTTTTTTAGGTTGCTGGCACTGTCCTTGACATCTGTGAAATTTGACGTCAAACTATTCAGTGTCTGAGTTACGCTTGGCTTTGTGAGATGCTAAAAGTGATTTCGGCGAATTTTTTGAAATCTGAATTAATTGAGCAAAGAACTTGCATTCACTTTTACTTATGGAAACGTATAGAATGTTGCAGAAGGCATTCGGTGAACATTCCGATTTCGGAAAGAAATGTTTACAAGTGGTATAAACAGTTCAAAAAAGGCAGAGAACGCGCTGAAGACGTAGAGCCCTCTGGTCGACCCTCCACCTCAACCAACGAAGCTTACGTCCAAAAAAATTAAAGATTTGGTGCTTGCAAACCGTCTATTTACAATTAGAGATCTTGCTGATGATGTTGGAATTTCAAAAGATTGATCAATTCCATTTGGGGCCTCAAACGCTTCAAATGGTACTGAAAACACTGAATGCACCAGCTCACATTGATTCTTCGTGACTTTTTCACCAAAATGAAACCCATATCATTCCACAACCACCATATTAACACCATGCGATCTCTGTTAACTCAAAAATACCACTCCGGGGACATCGTTTAGAGTCGACTGAAGAGATTCAACGTGAATCGCCGCGCGCTTTGAAAGCCGTCCCTGCCGATGACTTTTAGCATGCATTGAGGATTGGAAAAAATGTTGGCATAAGTACAGTGTGTCCGGAGGAGATTACTTTGAAGGTGATGAAATAAATTTGGAAGAATAAATAAATAGTTTTTGAAAAAAAAAAAAAAAAAATTCTTACTTTTTGGGAATAGTAGTATTCTTTTCCCTGTTTGTTTTGAGCCTCAAATACGTAAGTGTGATTTTATTCCCAATATATTCGATTATTTATCATGATTGATTTATTTCAATTCATTTATAAAACTTTTATAGAAGAAACTTGCAATGTTTAATTTCTTTTAATAAAATTTTAATTTAATCTCTTGTTTATTGTTTTATCTAATGAAAGTGTCTCAATTTTTAATCTACTTAATTTAATTTCTTTTTATTTGCAACTTTCAATTTGATCAAGTTTTAATAATAACACTGCATATAAATATGGTGAAATAATTTGAATGATGCAATATTTTTTACCATAATAAATTTGCTTGATATACAGTCTATATGATAGACGGTGGATAGGAAGTAGGGAATGTTATCAATAAGATATTCTCCTGTATGAATTCTTCCAGCCACTCAAAAACTAAACAAAAACAAGTGTAAATTATAGACGAAGAATCCTTCCGTTGTAAATCAACAAGGATTTCTTTTTCTGCTAAGGGAACGGAAACACGTGACGTTGGCTTGTATCGAACGATTACAATTGGCTGTTTGGCGAGAGTTTGTGATTGTTAAAGCGGAAACACAGTTTATCGATTCAGTTCACGTTACCGCCGCTTTTTATGTAAGCCAGGTTTTTTGTATCCAGAAAGAAAGGTTGTACGGAAATTCTGTCGCCAATGAATTGCTATTAATTAGGTGTGTATACGTTAACTTTTATTTACTTTATTATGATTTATTCATCTTATCCGAAAAAAACAAATTATTAATGTTTTCATTTTTAAAATTTTTGATACTGAAGATACTATAAATAGTTTATTTCACTTCGTAAATGATTATTTTGCGCATTTATTACAAACACTTATATTTCTTTTAATACAGCATCATCAGATCATATAATTAAAACATGTATTTCATGCCGTTAAAAATATGAAATACATGTCGTGGTTATTTTTTTTAAAGTGTAGTTAAACTATTATACACATTGAGAGTTTATGAGGTTCTATGTTTATGAAAAATAGAGTTCATTAAAAAAAAATGGATTTAATCAAGCTAGTATTTTATTTTTATTATGGAATTGCTTTTCCAATTTATTATTTTTCTTTTCCCAAATGTTTTTTATTTTATTTCCATAAATTTTATTTTTATTTTGTTAGGTAGTATTTTAGGTACAATCTATTTTATGTTATTTTTCAATCTCTTTTTGTATACTGACAATGTTAAAATGGCTATTTTTCATGTACCTTTCCTAAAGTTCTAGACTTGGAATATTGATTTTTTTTTTATTTATTAAATATGTATTCTATATTATATTGAAATGAATTTTTAGAAAATTATCCACTATTATTATGAATTTTTTTAATAAATTTTAATCAGAAATAAATTGAAAATTCTATAAAATTGACATTTTTGTAATTAAAGTTGATATAAAAATTTCGCAGGGATTCACTAAAATCTGATTTTAGTACTATCTACTATATATAAGATATATTTTATAAGCGAAGAATTAAACATATGATTACAATAGTTTGTAAAAAAAAATTCAGAGAAACTTGAAAATTACTGTTTTGAGAAAATTGTATTTTAAAAAAAAAAAAAAAAAAAAAACTGTTAAAATAATATTTACAATAATTCTAGCATCATATGTGGTGTAAATTTTTACTTTTTAGTATATTGTCCTATTCCCTCTTAATTACTAGCATTACTGCTTTTATTTTTATGTGTAAAAAAAAAATAGATTGCATTTTGCTCTTTTAAAAAAAAAACGTTTTCCTGCATCTAAATTCAATAATAAATTAATAATTATAAATTTTTATAATTTAAATCATTAATTTTAAGAAATAGTAATTTTAATTAGTAATTTTTGCAATTTAATTAAATTAATAATAAATATAAATTTTTACTTTTTTTAGTATACTCTCCTATTCTTAATTACTAGCATTACTGTTTTTATTTTTATGTAGGAAAAAAAAATAGATTGAATTTTGCTCTTTAAAAATCGTTTTCTTGCATCCAAATTCAATAATAAATTTTAAGAAATAATTAATAATTTTTGCAATTTAATTAAATTAATAATAAATATAAATTTTTACTTTTTTAATATACTCTCCTATTCTTAATTACTAGCATTACTGCTTTTATTTTTATGTGTAAAAAAAAAATTATTTCATTTTCTCTTTAAAAGATCGTTTTTAATCGTTTTGTTTCTTGCATCCAAATTCAATAATCATGCATTCCAAATGTAGCAATTTGCACTAAATTTATTTTTTAAATTTGTTTCTAAATTTGTTATTACATTATTGTTAAATATGTCGAATCAAATTTTTAAATTCTGGTTGTTAACGTGCGTGAAGAGTGTTCTGATGTTTATAAATTTTTCATTGTTTTTGCTTTCATTCAGTATTTGTAAAATAATGCAAAGTAGTGTATACAATTGCCAAAATGTATACCTATTTCTTTTTTGTTTTTAATTTTAAAGCACGTCGGTAGAAAAGTACTTAATTGAAGATTTTCTTCATAATAATATCATAGTTCTAGTGTGTTTTTGTCCCCTTTTCCCTAGCAGTGCATCATTCTTATTTTAGCATAATGAATTAAACTCGATGAAAAGAAGTAAAATAAATGAAAAGAAGTTTTATTCGAATTATAAGAAATTAAATTCAATAAACACAACTTTGTTAGTTTGCTTAAATCAATTTTTTAATAACTCTATTTTTCATCGACATAGAACCTCATAAACTCCCAACGTATATAATAGTTTAATTACACTTTTAAAAAAAATAACCACGACATGTACTTAATATTTTTAACGGCATGAAATACACGTTTTAATTGTATGATCTGATGATGCAGTTAGCAGACATGATGCAAATGAACTTGAAAACGCCATGATGCTTATAAATTTTAATGTTTTCACGCATTATGAATATTTTTATGCTTCAAAATCCTCACGAAGAGGAAAATGAACTCTGCTTCCGTCTCGCCTCATGCTGATTTCGCTTCATGCTCTCTCGGATTTAGTTTTCCTTATGGCATTGTCAAAAAAAAAAAAAACCTTCAGTTTTATTATGATTTTTCAGTAATTCGCGATTTTTTCAATTCCTTCTATTAGCTCACACTCTCCCTATATATATATATTGTTCAAATTTTCAATCGTTCATGAAATAATTTTTTATTCATCCACTCAAGTTCAAATACATTTTTTTTAACTTGTAGTGGATGACATTTGATGTTAATACAGGTTTTCAAATCTTAATTCATTAATTAAATTTAATTCACTAATTAAATTTAATTCACTAATTTTAGTTTTTTTAGATTTAAGTTACATGTATCTACCAATAGATGGCGCCAGATAAACTTAAAAAAATGAATGAAAATTATTTATAAAGGACTTTCTGCAATATAGTGAAAAAAAGTAGGAATTGACTTTAAAATTTTTTTTTTTTTATATTACTTGTTTACAAATTCTTAAGATTTGCATGAATTTAAAATAAATTTTCCTCGAAGCATATTCCTTTACTAAAAACTCATATCGACTGACGTGAGATTAATTCTCGTTATAGAAGTTGCAGTCGCTCTTAAAAAAAAATAATAATAGATGAGTTAAGTCGTTGATAATTTCAGCAGATTAAATTGAATCACATTTTTATGTTCTATTAAATATATGTGAATGAAGGTTACCTGAAAAATATTTCAGAGCATGCAGTAAAGTAATTGGGCTGATGGCTAAGTGATTAGCTCTCTGGCGCTCGGTGTCACAGATTTCGGATTCGGGTTCCGGCGGTGCCATGGATGTTTGTAGTGGCTTGGAATCCAATTTTTAAACGGTAGATCCCGGTCTAATAAGACTACTACACCACATCACTGTGTCTAGAGCCGAGTTGCCCCTTTACAGTTTGGGAATGATGTGGGTGAGAAGTCTGATTGGGCTCTGTGACGCTCTACAGTCATATGAGACCGGGACCTACGGCTTAAAGGGATTACGAACCACTACAGACATCCATGGCATCGCCGAGATTCGAAACCGAAACCTGTGGTACCGAGCGCCAGAACGCTAGTTATTCGGCCATTAGGCCCCATGGTCTAATATGGTTGTAGAATGTTGGCCATAGGGCTAACAACTCTACTCCGTAAAAAAGAAAACATCCCTGTCTGAAAATCTGCCAGTAGTAGTAGTCTGTAGTAATTTATTTCTATGTCGTTTGTAATTAAAAATAATAAGAATAAATATTCAGTTTCAGAATTTTAAACAGTGATAGTATTATAAAATAGTGATTGTATTAATGGTTATTATCGTTATCCAAACGATTTTAATAAAAATTGAATCACATAATTTTTGATAAATTTTATTTTATGTCGTTTGTAATTAAACATAATGTTTTCGTTCTAAATTTGTTTCATAATTTTAAATAAATTATATTAGTGATTATTTTCGTTATCCAAACGATTTTAATAAAAATTGAATCAGATAATTTTTTGATATAAATTATTTTTATGTCGTTTATAATTAAAAATAATAAGAATAAATATATATTATTACATGTAATTATTACAGTCATATTTATTACATGTAAATTTTCAGAATATAAAAACTAATTTTATCTATTGCACTAACGTTCATTTCATAGTGGATATTGATATTGATTTTTTTCGGGCGTGGTCGATTCACGGTCTGTCAATTTCACATAAAAACGTCAATGAGTCATAATTCCCAGCTCCCTCCCTTTTATTACAACAAATCATCCACGTGCATTAAAAAACCATCTGCTTAAATGGGTGGGAAGAATCAGAAACAATGTAACTTAGGCCTAGTAAGAGGCATTGTTTATAGGTGTGTGTTTAGCGGCATTGTTTCCTTTGCATGAAAGAAACATAGATTTAATTCAGCAAAGAATAAATCGCATAGATTTTGCTCTGCGTTTATCATTCTATATCTACTACTTCAAAAACAATCCAATATAGATAATTCCAGTTGGGAATAAGATAAATTATTCTAGATCAGTTAGTGTTTAGATAAAATAATCCAGAAATTTTTTCATGTATAAGTAACTCTTGAAACTCTAGGTAACATCGTCTGAGCTAATACAGAAATGTTCTTTTAAAAACGAAAGTAACATTGTGAAATATAGAACAAAATTATTTAATCTTCAGTTGCGCAAACATCCTGTTAATACCTTGATAACACATTTTACTTCCCTTGAAAAACCTAAACTTCTAAATCTATACTGATAAGTAATGTTGCCATAAATTGTTAAAGATAACCATTTCAAAAGAAAGTATGTTAAATTTAAGTAATTTATTTGAAACATTTATCACTTCACAATGGAAGAATTGATCACTTCATAATCAATATTAAAATGGGAAATTCTGTTAAATAGAACAAGTGTAAAATCATAATGGAAAGTAAAGGAAAACATTAATTCACATTCCAGTTGGGTTTATTTTTTAACATTATGTCGAAAATGATAATTTTTTAATTGATTATCTCGTAAAGTAAATATCGATTTAGAATACCGGTACTTATTCGATAATGTAACATGCATCCTCAAGCGCGTAAAATTATTTTTAGGTATATTTGTTTTATCGTTTTCAGAATTTTTATTATTTAGTCGTTTTCAGAATTTTTATTATTTAGTCGTTTTCAGAATTTTTATTATTTAGTCGTTTTCAGAATTTTTATTATTTAGATTATCGTTTTCAGAACTTTTAATTTTCGTTAATCAATGAATATAATTGAATTTATAGAATGCAAAATAAATTTTATTTTTATTACCAATGATTCAGAAAAAAATCTTAATTTATCATAATGTTTTCCAAATTTTTTTGGCGGGAAAACTTAGAATCGGTTGTACTAAACGCGCGTAACTTGATATCCGTTTGTAACGGTCGCTGACTTCCATCAAAAACTCCAATTAGACACGTCATTTCATGGGGATGTCGAACAATATTACTCATACTTAAGCTTGATGCTTTAGATATGCTTCATTCTCCTTAAGTACAATCACTCTTCGCTGCCATTATTATTATTTTTTTCTGTGTGTTAGTGAATGGCAACAGATTTCGTTTTAATTCTTTCATTACTCAGCGCTGTTAAAGCTTTCTTTTGAAATACATTCTGAAAAGAAACTGAGACGCAAGTTTCGTAGATTGTTGTTGTTGAATTCTATCAGAAGTATTCTTTTGGAATTACAATATTATTGTTTTTTGTTGGCCTTTTTGTCTTTTACGATATTTTTAATTGATTTAATATTCATTAAAAGTTATTGAGAAAAAAAAAAGAACGTTTTTTGTACGTGTGCAATTAATATTGACCCTGTTTTAATAAAAAAAAGAATCAAAATACAAATAAGATAAAAATAAAAAAAAAACGATAATGATTATTTTCTTATACTTATTAGAGTAGCGTTGAATTAAATTTTTAACAAAGCTTCTTTTTTCATGTATCGCTTTGCAACTCTCAATCTTTGGAGGAAAACCTCATCTTTATATTAAACTAGGATTGCGTTATTAACATTTTAACTTATTTGTAATTATAAACCCGATTACCCGTCAAATAATAAGCGAGAGATAGTTTTTTCACGCGAGAATGCAAAATTAATAATTTTTATTGGAATTTAATAAATAATTTTTTTTTTAAAAATTCTACAAAGAAAAAAGAAAAAAAAAAAAAAAAAAAAAAAAAAAAGAAACTCAAAGGTTTAAGTTACTTGAATTTAGAATCAAAATACATATCCTATATATAACTATTTTCACTTCGTTTTTGCGAACTGTTAGATTTCTGAAAGCACATCTACCCCCTTGCTTTTCCCCACAAATCCGCATTTTCTTTAAAAAATTTTTTTTTTAAATTGCAATACCTTACTCTGCAACTTTTTGTATACACGAAACTCAAGTTTCAATTGTTGATGTTTTTCTTTCTGTTGCAAATTCTGAAATTTGGTGGCGAGCTCTTCTGCTAAACATTATTAAAATTGTTGTTTAGAAATTTTCACGGATGGTTTTTTACGCATTCAAATTTAATCTTCCTTCCAACGGCGCCAAGAATTGTGAACAATGCTATTAACTATCAAGATTTCTATTGAGAAAAAATAAAAAATATTTCAAACGGTATTTTCTTGCTGTTTGTTGTGTCTACCACGAAAGCTCAAAAATTATAATTAATTCTCAGATATCCTTTCATCTTGCCTAGTGGCACACACACGCACCAAAAACTCGTCTTCATCATTAAATTCCGTGGTATGAGCCAAGATATGTATTGGAATATAACAGGGGTGGCCAACCCAAATGATCTTTCGGGCCATTTTGGAAATGCACCATAACTCCGAGGCCCGCGTATAAAATTATACATCCCCATATTAGATTTAGACCCGCTATAGACATTTTTTTAGAGTGAAAAATTAAAACAAAATGAGTTATTATTTCTGTGTTTATTATTATTCTTGCATGTAAGTATGTTGTTGTTGTTTCTTATCCCACTTGGAGGGCCAAGCCCACACGTACTCATGATTGAAGGGGAAGGAAGCAGCTTCTGTTGTGATGGAGCACCCGTAGGTAGAAGTCTGACTTTGGCTCCGTGACGCTCTTACAGTCATAGGAGACCGGGACCTGCGGCTTAAAGTGGATTGCGAACCACTACAAACATCCATGGCACCGCCGGGATTCGAACCCGGAAACCTGTGGCACCGAGCGCCAGAGCGCTAGACACTCGGCCATTCAGTTCCCAAATGTGTGAATGCCAACAGCACGCGGTGTTCCCAGGTGGTCACCCACCTAAGTACTGACCGCGCCCAATGATGCTTGACTTCGGTGATCTAACGAGAACCGGTATATTCAGCATGGTAGGGCCGTTGGCTGCATGTAAGTATAGATAATATAATCATAATGATACTAAACGCACATTATAAAGGAATATATAACATTAAAAATGAAATATAAAAAATATATAAATATAAATGAAATAAAAAATGAAATTATTAAAAAATATCTATTTTACTACTGCGTTATTGGTTTCTCCACTCTTTCACTTAGCTTTTGCAAATCGATCTCAATTTGGGTATTTGCACAACGTATTTGGTGTTAAAAGTTAATTTTTCTCTTAATTTCGACAATTTTTTTAATATATGGATGCACACATAATGTATTTTTTAATCCATTGGTTTTCACTACTTTGGCCATTATAAAATAAATGTATTTTGTAAAAGTGTGATGAATCTCACGGGCCGGAAAAATTTTCAAGGCGGTCCGCAGTTTGGCCACCCCTAGAATATAATACTTAATTAATCATTTACTATTTTATTAAAATAATCTATTTTTACTTTCCAACGCAATAATCAAGCATTTAAATGTCATGAATCATCTGTAGAATGAGTAGTTATTAGTATAATATAGATATTAAACGCACATTGTAAAGAAATACATAACACTAAAAATGAAATTTAAAAAACATAAATAAAAACGAAAAAAAAAGTACTCATTAAAAAATATTTATTTTACTAATGCATTATTTGTTTCTCCACTCTTTTACTTAACTTTTGCAAATCGATTTCAATTTGCCTATTTGCATGTCGTAATTGGTGTTGCAAATTAGCATCCGTTATGTTTGAGCGTGTTTTGTGTTTGGTCAATTATATTTTAGAAAAAAACGATTCCCAAGTGTAAATTGACCCAAAAGCTCTAACAACTTCAACTAAGAGTCTGGTTTGCTCTACTATCAACAATCAACTGTGCGTTTCTAGGGATTAAGGACTAGGGATTCATTTAAAATGAAACATAGAGCCTGTTATATTAGATGTTCCAAGATGCGCTAGCATCATAAGTTCACAGAATATAATTTAATTATTCTGTAAGTATAGAATAAATACATAATGTATTTTTTAATACATTGGTTTTCATTACTTTGGCCAGTATAAAATAAATACATTTTGTAAAAATGTGATAAATTTCACTCGGATTAATCTCTATCAAAAAAAAAGGTGTAAAGCATATCGTATACATGTAGTATTTAGTTTACAATGAAGTTCCTTTTCAATATATCCTTATTTAATCAATTATAACGGAAAACTGAGGTTTAAATGGGTATAAAGCCTTAAACTGGAGTAATTCTTATTTTGATTTCTGTTTTAGTATTCTCTTAATAAATTATTTGTGTCAATAAATAAATTACACATTAAAATAAACATAATAAATCAAGGAATGAAACGAAGCAAAAATAACAAAAATCGGATTTTTTTTTTTTTTCTTCGCCAATTTACCCTTAACAATTCACTCGTTTTGGAAATTGATAAAATCTTAAAGATTGTCATTCGTCTTGGATAATGATATCAAGTTGGAATGTTTGTTTTTAGTGGAAATATCCTTTTCTGATATTATGCCAAAACATTTTTTTTACGATTCGCATAAAAGCAAATTACATTATATTATTTTTACAAATGTCTATAACGATATTAATTTAGTCTAATTGAAATAAGTAAATGCATTAAAAATGTTCATTTAATTAAAAACTTATCATAAATCTCACTCAAACTCTAAATTGTCAGTAACTTTTGAGAGAAAGAAAAAAATGAATAAAACTTTAAAATCATGTCTAAAAATATATTCATAGCAATATTAAGAAACATTTATTAACAAATTATTTTGGGAGAAGTTAGTATTTCTTTATTCTTCCTTCAAAATTACTTAAGTCTTGAAATAAAAGTAAAATATTAGATTCAATAGCACTTTGATAAAAAAAAATATTTGTCGATATTTTCTTTCTGCTATTTAATTTTTGAAAAGCTTGTTCACTGTTTTCACTAACTGCAATATATATATATATATATATATATATATACGAAAATAATATGGATAATTCGTGAAAAATGATGATAAACGATATGATATATCAAATAACAATTAATATATCATATCGTTTAAGAACATCATATAACATTTATGAACACGTGATCTAGAATGTTGGAATAATAATTTTACTGAAGCTTATTTTTTATTACTATATGTGTTTATATATATAATAAAAATAAACACCTGATAGGTACAAAGAGAAAGTTTTCTGTTTAGGATTTTTTTCATATGTTTAGTTGTAAGAAATAAACATTTTTTTTTTTTAATCGAGTATTTTTGTATTTACAAAATTTCTCTTAATTTACACCAACGCAAAACCCAAACGTTGTTTGTGGAATAATAATTTTCAATCGTCTTAAGAGCATTTAATTCAATCATTAAATGCTGAAGGCGTTTGAGACAAACATCTAAAATTAACTGTTAAACATCACACTTTGATTAAGAAATAATTGATGAAGTTTAGCATGATTCAGTTTAGGTTTCCCACCGTGACAATTCCTGAAGCTACTTGGGGAACTTATCGGTAGTCATTTCCAATTAGCTACTCTCACGAAACTCCCGAAGAAACGTATTAATTTCACTAAAAAATAATAGACCTAAATTCCGCAGGTGTTTTCCTCACAAACTTCAAAGATCGTGAGCGGATGTATTGATGTTTTGTGACCACCTGTCACGTTTAATGAAGAAAACGTATTGATGCGAATTATAATTTGGGAATCCACAGGAAATCGTGGGACATAACAGGTTCGGAAGAGGATCGAGAAAATGAGAGATCAATTTCTTTTTCTAACTCTCTAATTGTTGTCTCGAAATCATGTGCTATATATACATAAGGTAAGCTTTTTATTATATTTTAAGGATTGGTTAAGGAAGTTGATTTTAAAGTAATAATCATTAAATACCACTGGAATGACAGTTGTCGATCGGCTAAAATAGTTATTAATACTTTTTTCATCCTGAAATGTACGTTTTCGTTTATTAATTTACCATTTATATATGAATTTTTGTATTACAGATATATATTGATAATTAAGATGTATATAAATATGACAGATATTTTTTTCTTTTAACATTATAAATAATTTTCTTATAAATGTTTTATATATCATGTTGGGCCTGAATGGTCGAGTGGCTAGCGCTCTGGCTCTCGGTACCACAGGTTTCGGGTTCGAGTCCCGGCGGTGCCCTGGATGTTTGTAGTGGTTCGGAATCCACTTTAAGCCGTAGGTCCCGGTCTTATATGACTGTCAGAGCCTCACGGAGCAAAAATCAGACTTCTACCTACGGGTGCTCCTTCACAACAGAAGATGCTTCCTTCTCCTTCAACCATGAGTCCATACGGGTTCATGGGCTTGGTCTAGATTAGATATCTACCAAATGGAATAAGTAACAACAACATATATCATGTTTGATTTAGCATTATTCACAATTACTCCATATTGTTTTCGTGGCAGTTTGTCCTATTTTCATTCCAATTTTTTATAATTTTTTTACCTTTGATATTATTGCGATCGTAGATAAGTTTTAAAAATAGAGTATATGCTTTCGGAAAAAAATTGCATATTAAAAAGAAAACCATGAATATTTAATATAACTTAATGACTGAATTAACTTATTCACATGATCAGGTAACTTGTATATTGTAAAAATTTAAAGTAAGAAGATCTTTAGACGTTACTCTTTTTTTGTAGGTCGATTATGGTCGGATATTAATGTCGTCATCTATAATTTGATAATTTAAAATATTGCTGACGATGCAGTGTTTGATTGCTATGCTTTTATAGAAGAAAATACTTTCTTCCGGGATAATCTAAATTTCTTAAAAAAAAAAAAAAATGTTGGTACTTTGAAGCATTCAGTTTTATGGAATAAACTTATTAAAAAGAATAGAACTGCTTCACAAGGTAAAATATTCTTCTACACCGTGGTTTGTTCGTAGAAAACAAATCCAGAGATCTTGACATCGATCATATTATGGATTACATCTTCAAAATTTCGAAATCTTTTCATTCTAAATGCCCTTAGATCTGCAACGAAACAATTAGACAAATAGCTGTCTACAATCCAGGTGTAGCGAGTTCAAGGAAAAGGACCGTGCCATTTACGATACTGCATGGGAATTTTCTCCAGCACTCAAAAAGGTTCGAGGAATTTACCACCATCCAACGGAGTCATTTTATCTCTAGAGCCGGACGATCTTCGGATGGATCCCCGAATTCCTTCAAATCAATTCATGCGGATCTTGAGCTGCTTTCTTTGGCTTTAACTTTTAAGTCGAGGGCTACGACGTACACTTATATCAAGAAAGATATCTGTCAGTCAAAGTTTTCATTTTCATTTTAATTTCTTTTTGGGCATCGTGTAACGAACACCTAATTGTACCGACAACTTTTTTTTTTTTTCTTTCATTCTCCTTGCTTTAATTGTCTCATGAGAAGTAAATGTTTTCTCATATTTTTTCTGCAATTTAAATTTTATTTTTCTATCTTTTTTTTTAATCTAAGCAATTACAGTTTATGCAAATTTTATAATTAATTTTAGATGTGGAGTTTTAGTGGTACTTAATACCACATTGGAACTTCGTTATAGGTGCACCCGTTGCCCTCATCGTATTTTTCGTTATTCTTGCACCTTGTATTTATTATTCTTCATTCTATACTTCGTTATATCTTGCTCCTTGTATTCATTACACTTGTATTCCTTTTTTCTGTTCCAACATATTTATGGATATTTTGTTTTAATTGACAATTCTGCGGAAAATTATTGTATAGTTAAAAACTGCCAAAAGTTCTGTGTACTGCCAAGAACGAGATCAAATGGACATACATCAATATTCTCATTTCTTCTAATGTCATTGTGGAACGAGATCGTTACGAGAACAACAAATTTCTGTTTTACGGCTAGTTCTCTTAAGAAATGACAGCTACAGAGCTTCCAAACTTGAATGTGAATGAAACGAGAGACGCATAAAAAAAGGTTCTCTCAAATGTGTACGAATGCCCAGGCATCCGTGAATTAGATAAGAAAAAGTTGCTTCAGCAGGTATCGATTTAAACAATTTGCTGAATAACGGCCAATTGCTTGCTCACTACAGAAATAATTTCAATTCATTTACGTAGTCAAACTACAATAAACAGGAACTGACTGACGCTCGCATATTAGCCCTCAAATCGGCATCTAGCTTTAATCGTAAAAACATTGCACATAAAGGAGATGAGACTATTATTTCTATCCAGTATCGTTAATTATATCCATTTCAAAACGAAAATATTTGCAAGAAATATGATGCTATAGAAAAAGGACATTTTAATATCAGTGGCATAGCAAGGTCTATAATTGACACTTGATACGGAGTTTAAACTCATAGTATCACCCTCACACTTATCCACCAAAGTATAGAATGAAATGTATTGAGAAAGCAATATTTTCACTCTATTGTTTATGTAAAGAAGGAATTTTTAATAAGCCAGTTTAATGTACATCTTTTGTACCATGATAGTTTCTAGTGCCTAGCTATATTATTATAATACAATTTAAGGAAAATTCAATTGTTTACAAGTTTATTTCTCTAGGTTTTTAATCCAACAAACTTAATTACAATTTAAACATGATGCTTAGAATCTCTTCTTCCTAACTTTTTGTTCTGCAAATTTTGAAAATAATACCTCCAGCTACACTATTTTCAATTGACAAAATGGCTAAGCTAGAGAGTCGTTTGGTTCAAACAGTGGATCTAATACAATTTTGAATTGATTTGAGTTTCGAAAAAACTCATGTTGCAACAGAAACAAGAAAAATCCTAATGCTAAAAAGTGAGATTGAGAACAGAGTCGAAAAATTCACATTTAAACACAAACTCTAAGAATCATAAAGAATTTAACCAAGACTTTTCTTTTGGAACTTTAGAGGGTTTTAGAAATATTCTTATGCGTGAAATTCCTGTAAGAATACCATTTGCATTGTGAAGTTCTGTTTTCGAGGTTTGGATCAGATTGTTGCGCTCTAAGACTGCAAATTGATCTGATATACTTGCTTTCCATGCCTCCGCAATGTGTATTGATTTCTTGTTGAAGCCTGTCAATGCAATCTAACATTGACTTTTTCAGTTCTTGGTGCAAAATCAGTGGCTCGCCTGCAGCCTTCTCTCCAAGTATACTTTTTTCCCCTCTTGATTTTTACAGCAGGAATGTTCATTTCTTCACATGTCTTTGAAAATTGTAATGCTTCCTCAATAAGTTTCTTTTGTCTTTTAAAAACTTTAAATTACTCATCTTGTGATAACATTATTCTCGAAGCTTATTCCAAGAATCAACAAATATTTTTGCATTTCGGTTGACTTCTTTTAAGATATTATTCCATAAACACAAAAACGATAAATCGCACATGACATCCAACAGAGTTTTAAGCTGCTCCCCTGGTTTCGATCCTTTCCGAAGCATCATACAGTTCCTCAGTGGCACCGATAATCTTCTTAAAACATTCAAATACAGGCTTAACATATTCGTAGTGAGCACTCCACATAACTTTTGAAAGTCTTTTTTGTAGTAAATTTAATGTTTATCAGAAGAATTGTCCATTTTTGTAGAATATGAGAAGAACATGAAAAAAGTGTAAATCCCTTTCTATGACAGAAAGAAAGAAAGAAAAAAAAAAAAACCCACACATAATGGAACTGCTTCAAAAGAGTGCGAGAATTTTACAGGGAACAAAAATGCTTTTGGATTAAATGGCAACACCCTTGATTGAACTCCTAAATGCATTCCGGTCATTGTAGAAATATTGTCTTATCTTGTCCTCGATCCATTTGTTGTTTCCTATTAGGATTCATTGTGAAATGAATGTAGGGAGTTTTGTTCATAGAGGACAACCTGAAGAAAAACATCAATAAGATATATTTAATCAAAACATCACAGCACGTATTACATATATAAGGCTTTTTCTTTCGCCATTTTCTTGAACACAACTGCGTCATCCATTTTCTTTTCCTGATCTCACTGTTGCCACTCCAGCAAAGAGAAACTTACCTCTCATTACAGCTACAGTTTGATCGTGCGCGCGACACCATTGTTATATCGAAATTGTTTACTTTAAGGTCGTTTTAGAGCGGAAAAATACGTATCCACAACACTGCTTAACATGTTTAGTGTCAACTACATTATGATATTCGGGTTTAAAATATAATCTTGTTACACAGAACAACTTTGGTAGACGGTATATTTGCTGAAGGGATAAGACAATGAATTGCAGAACCAGTTGTTGACTTGAGTACCAGCAAAGTTCAAAAGAAACGAGATCTTACACTCCTTCTTTCCTTTTCTCCCTCCAAACACCATGTAAAAATGCTAAATCATTACATCATCATGTAGTTCACCCTCAATTAGAGATTGTTAAAACAATTGAAAATTATTTGACATGTTATGCAATTTTTGGTTCATTCTGGTGGATTTTATCCTTCACATTCGTCACTCGCACCTTTTTTCCATTTTTTGCAAAGTCCGTTTTATAACATTTTGTGACGTCTCCTTGAGCTTTCGTAACATGCTTGAGATTAACTTATAAAGCATCTAAGCTAATACTAAATTTAATTTTTTAGTCTGCTATACAATAATAAAACATTGAATAAAATATTTTTTTTAAGTCTACTTTTTTTTAATAAATAAAGCTTTTGTGTACTTGTTTTAATTCACGGACTAAGGTATGTACATCCTTGGCAAATACAAACATTCTATTTTGCATATCACATTTTTCCTCGTTAATTTTTTTTTAAAAAAAAAAATCATAAAATCTCAGTTTGTTCTCGATATCAAATTTTTCATTATCAAACAAAATTTGCTAGGAATCGAATTACCTCTTGGCTGAGAGAAACTTGTTAACAGAAAACAAATTAAAAAATTGTTTAAGAAAGTATTAAAATTAAAATTCCATCAAAATAAGTTATGTGCATTAATTTCTTTTATCATTTATTACATGATAAATATTTAATTTAAATTTGTAAAAAGATTGGAGCAGATGAAAGAAAATATGAAATATGTAATCATCTGAAATGAAACCTTTAAGGCAATAGAAAAGGAAGTATTTGGAAAATATTGCAGATTATTATTTATATTATTATTTACATTATATATTTTAGATAATTTATAAAATTTTTAGGTTAAAAACTAGCATGATAATTAACTCTTTTTCGTTTATTTCATTTTTGAACTATTTAACTTTTATAGTAGTCATAACTGTAACTGTGCGCAAACGGTTGATCTGGTTTTCTTTTCTCATCTGTTATTTTAAAAGGATCAGTGTTTACTCACAGGTATTTATAGATTTCTCCGCGTGTGGGTGTTGATTGTTTCTGTTAGTTTAAAAACTAGCGTTGTTTAAGTGCGTATGTATTTTATGTCTGAATATTTTGTGTAAATGTAAACATTAAAATGAAAAAACCGTGTTGCATTGACAGTATAAATAATTCCCCTGAGAAATCGTCATGCTCTATGGTTTTAAGAAGTGCTTGTTCTCATGGGCGCTCCCATAAATTTGTAAAAAACACCAATGGCCAAAAGCAAGAAAGTGCACGGCAGAAAAGGTATTTGTTGATATAACCATCTGCTAACACAAGTGTGTCCTGTTTGTGAATAATAGAAAAAAAAAATCGCTTTCTTTAAAGTCATTAACTCAGTAACAAACTTAAAATTCCATAAATTAGCATACTATCTTTATTTGGGTGGTGGTTTTTTAAAAAAATCTTGCGTTGATTAATAAGTTTCAATTCATTCGCTATATTGTTCTATGTTGTAAACTTTTTTGCACTATCTATATATTAAGAAAATTAATGTTTGTGATATGGAAATAATTTTGGCTTCATAATTTTTTGTTTCTTTATAAATTTAATAATTATGAAGGTCATCAGTATAATAAGCAATTAGACATTTAGATATACATCTATTATAAATGAGAAAATTTTGTTAAAATTTATAAAATATTAGCTAAAATTTTAAAACATATATGTTTGGATATTTTATTTTGATCAGATTCAAAATTATATTCTGTCGGAGGAAATATTCATTAACTCGCCCATAAGATTATTTGTGATTTAAAGAAAGTTTTGAGTTGAAAAAAATATTTGTTTGGGCCATTTTTTTGGGAGGGGAGAAATACTTCTGTATTTTTATAGGCCCATTATTTATTGAGATTCCGCTTCTGACAAATGGGCAGCTTATATGTGACAATGATTAAGACTACCAGCATTTTGACATCATGCATTGCTGATTTATATTGAGCAGTAATAATAAAAATATATTTTCTTTTTTACATATAATTAAGCTGAGAATTTTGATTTCTGTGTTACTGTTACTCTATCCATAGATAGAGCATTGATTTCTGAACTTAAATTAATAATTTGTATTGTGCATAGAGAAAATTTTTTTTTACTTTTAAACTTGATTTTTAATAAATTCCATTTAATGAGTTCTGAAAATTTTAATTTTTGCAATACATCAACTTGTAATATTCCAAATTTTTATCATTTTTTTTCAAGTATGACAAATTTCCCAAAAATATATACTTATTAGAATAGGTTTTTAAAATGTATAATATTAGAGATATTTTTAACTCATTATTTTTTAGCTTATTTTATTTTTAATTTCTAATTTTGTTTTGGCATAGTAAAAATATTTTTAATTATTGATTAAGTCTCATTTTAATTCTTAATTGCTTTAGTTTCTTCATGAATTTAATTAACAATAATTAAAAATAAAAATATTTTTAAAAATTCTATACTTATTTCAATATGTTGTTTTCTAATGCTAGTCATTTGACTTAAGGTCATTGCTTACTAATGTGGCAAATATGTAGGATATAGCTTATCCATAGTATGCTTGGAAGGAAAGCTATACTTCACCCACTTTAGTTTTATCACAATTTGGTCAGTTTATATAAATGTATACTTGATTTATATTGTGGAAGAGTCCGATACGTGACTCAGTGGCAATGCATGCCACTAATGAGCATAAAGGCTCATTCCCACCGAGGCGTGAAGCGTTGAAGATTCATTCCGCAGGCAAGAAAATTTTTTCGACCCCTTCATAGCTAAACGTCAGAAATAGCATTACGCATAGTGAAGTTTCGCTTCAAGTTGAAAGTTGGTCAACTCGAAGCGGTGATTTCAAACCGGTTTCAGGCGAACGTGGCGAGGCTAGTGATTTGTCACTTTTGTCACTTAAACGTCTCATGCCTCGGTGGAAATGGGTGGAGGTTCAATCCATTGGCGGCTTTGCTGTAGATACTGTTTCCAAAAACGAGGAGACTCTATGACGTTTGTGATGTTCAGCATCTTGCTTTGTTAGTTGGTGGGAGATTTCTGGGTTTTCTCCCATATTATACACTGCAGGCTAGTTCCCCTAAACGTCCTCCTTCTTCAGTGTCGTGGAGCCAAGTCAGACTATGGGTGTTTTATGTTTTATCGCAACAGAAGCTGCCCCCCCGCCTTTCCGTCCTTGCATGAGACCACAGGTTCTTGGATTTGGTATAGATGTTGCAATACCAAATGAAATAAGAAACAAACATTGTGGAAGTAATTTGTTGCTTTCAACATGCTTTATAATTTTTCAATCTTATTTATAAATACTTACTTATTGCATTTTATTGTTTTCTTAAGTATTTTAAGAAAATATTTAAAACTTGCATATTTTTTTTTTTTCATTAGATTGTCATTAAACAGTTCTATTAATTTTTTTTGAATTTCAACTTACTTTTGAATTTTCTCTAATTTTATTCAGATATTAATACAAAGCAATTCCATATTTTTAATTAAAAATTGGTGTATTTTTTTTTGCTAAAAAAGGCCTGAGTATAGCGTTTCATTTTGTTTCGACTTTATATTCTTCATGAAATTGATTAATTTGAAGAACTCAATTTCATTTTACTGAAATTATAAACTTGATTTTTGAGTCTTAATTGATGTTTTGATTTGATGTTTACTTCAAAGCATAAGCTAAAATACCTTTTAATTTATAGCATTCCAAAACATTAAAATATAATTTATTTTGTTTAGAAAATATAAGAATTATATATTTTTTAAAATTCTTTCATTTTTTAGTTTTATTATGTAATGTTTATAGTTTTATTATTGATGAAAATTTTAATATGCCTTCTTTATATATTTTAAAATGCATTATTTTTCTATTTATATATAAATATTTAAGAAAATTAAAAAAGAATGCATTAATTAAAAAAATAGTTATGTATAAATACATGTTATATGTTTGAACTTTAAGTTAGTGATGCAAGAGGAGAAAAGTATTATTTATCTAAAGATTTTTATCTAATATTAAAGTGAATATTAATTAATTAATGTAGTATTAATTTTTGTGAATTTGTATTTTGATTTGTTTTTGTTTTATTTTGCTTCCAAAGAGGAGAATTACTAAGTAAGTGTTCATATGTTTGAGAAGCTCTTCTTTTTATGTACTGAAGTAGTATTAAATTAAATATATGTATAAGTAGTGAGTTGCTGTTCCTCTATCCTTTCACACAAGGAGTCGAAAATCCAAAAAATATTCAGATATATGAAAAATTCTAACAGATTTTTAACAGGCTATAAATCGGTTAAGAGTCCAGATCATGGATGGCTAACCCAAATGATCTTGCTAGCCACTTTGGAAATGCATCCTAACTCCGTGAGCCGCATATAAAATTATATATCCCCATATTAGATTTAGACCCACTATAGACATTTTTATATTCATATTACAAAATGGTTATATTAGATGTTCGAAAATGAGGCACATCATAAGTTCACAGAATATCATTTAATTATTCTGCGAACTCATAAATAAAATAGGCAATATCTGTCATATATTTGCAAGAATATTGTTTTATAATCAAAATTAATTTTTTTTCCCATATTTTTGGCAGCTAATTTTTGAATATATGGATGCACAAATAATGTATTTTTTAATACATTAGTTTTCACTATTTTGGCCATTATAAAATAAATATATTTTGTAAAAAGTGTGATAAATCTCAAAACCAGAAAATGTGTAAGCCTGGCCTGGGTGACCACTCCTGGTCCAGGTGGTGGATGAATTGATTGCACATGTTTTTCTAGAATATCCTGAAGCTGTTCGATAAAATTTAGTTCAATCTTCTTGATAGCTATTTCAGCAGAGAGATAAACGGTTGAATGGTCCTTAAATTCAGTAGTAATCAACTGGGATCGTTGATCAAAATGGTTTTTCTGCTTCTACATTCCATTTCTATCAAAATGATAGAAAAGTATAAAGCAATGTATATGATTGCATAGAAAGGAGATTACTTAGTAAATATATCAAAGATCTCGAGAGAAAACATCCAAACCATCACTGAGTTACCATGATATTGTACTAGTAGAGTTCCGTCTGCTGAATCCATGACTTCAAGAGGTTGACACCATATTCTTATTCTATCATCAGCATGCTGCAGTTGAAATTAAGATTCTCTCCATGGCATGAATAATTTGATCACAATGTTCCGTGGGTAAAGCAATAGGCATGCTGGTGTGTAGTGAAAATTGTACCTGTGGGGGACTTTCCAATATGAAGTGTCCTGTGAAGGGAGACTGGCAAACACCACTAAAAAGAGGGAAGGTGAAATCACCAAAAAAAAAAAAAAAAAAAATTAATGGCATCTTCTATTGTAGAGTTCCCTCTTCCGTTTATGAATTGAATAATGATAAATTGAATGTTGAATGTCATACTGATCCCTGAATGTTGAATGTCATAAACTTTCACATTAACATAAGATTAAAACATTAACATAAGATTATTATCATTGCAGCTCAGTCTGGAGAGGATTATCTTTGAAATCAGTTTTCCTTATTACTATTTTTCTGTTATGTATATATAACTATAATTGAACAAGAAAACTTTAAATTTTTAACTATTTTCTGAAAGTGAATAACCCATTTCTTAAGTACCCATTTGCTTTCTATCAAAGGTGCCAAATTACGAATTTTACCCATCATGTCACTTGTGACATTTGTTTGAAGAAGCCTACATTTTTCAGTCATACAAATTCTATTTTGGTATTTGTGCATGCAAAGAAATAAGGCATCCGTACTTTAATATTTGCATAATGCTGCTTATCCTAAATTCTGTGGCTCCTTAGTATATTAATAAATAAAATTCCCATAAGTTATTTAAAAATTTCTTTATGAATATCTTTATTTTTTTATTTATTCATTTTTTCTGTTTAGAAAGTCTATAAAAGCAACTAGTGAGAAGCTATATATTACAGATTCAGATAAAGATTCTTTAAAAGTTGATTCACCATTTGAATCGTCATTAGAATTGCTTGCTCTCAAATCTTCTAAAACATTTGCAGTTTTAAAAGAAAGTCTTTTTAATCAGTTGCAGGTATGATTTTTTAGTATCACTTTTAATGGAATGCTAATAAATATTTATGAATGATATTTATTATTTATTTATATATATATTTTTTGAATTACTGTTACAAGTTAAATAAAAATTTATTAGTTTTCCATAGAATCATCATGCATGTATATCCTGTTATTTTTCTTTGTTTGCTGATTTGCATATATGTGTATTTATAATTATTTTCTTTAAGATATATTTATGCAGAAACAAATATTATTCATTATTAGAATTTTCTAACTGTAAATCTTGATAATTAAAAAAAAAAATGTTTATTTAAACATGCAGTAAAGATTTTTCAAGTTGTTTCTAATTGTCAATTTTTGTAATATTTTTTATTAAAGCTTTTAATTAATAAAAATAATGCATATGGAAACAAAGCAATAGCCATGTACAAAAAACATACTCTTTATTGAAACTATTGTATCTTATATAAGTAATCGTAAAAGTATTTTATTTATTTCTGATCTTTAGTTGTTATGTAGACACATTCAGACAATTCAATTAATGGCAGAAGATATACGTTTAATAATTAAAAAACATTAAATCTCTATATAACATAATAATATTGAATGTTTAAAGTAATTGTATTTTTGTAAATATAATTTAATTTTTATAAATGATTATATTTTTTATTATAATTGTTACTTTATTTGCATAATGCAGTAAATGCAAAATTATGTTTACTATATATAAGGAATTCAGACCAAAAAATATTCAAAAGTAATGGCTTTTACTGAGAGAACATACATTAATGGTTATAAAGAGCTGCACCATCAATAGAGTATTCCATTTTTTCTACTAGGCTCGTGGCTGATAGCGATGTGGCTCGTAGCGATACCATTTTCATCACCAAACCTCTGCAAAACATGGAAAAATAGCTCTGTAACGAATAGAAAACTTGATTTGTCTAGATTGTATTTAAAACCTATTAGCTAATCTTTGCTCAGTGGGAATTCTCCGTAAAAGTAGCAGTCACTTCTGAAGTGCTAAACCATATTAAGCATATGTGATTGGCCTTATGTAAGCGTTGTTATTAATGGGTTAATCTTCCATATTTTCTGGAAAGCAAAATAGTCATAACTGCCATGCTTATGAAAGGGACATCTAAATCCAATATTTGGTTAGGCTTATAGAAAAATTTAATTATTTGGTCCATTTTTTCCACTTGCAAAATTGACAAGACTTAATTTAATTACCTAACCATGTTTGAGAGCTTTGCTGTCTCATAGGTTTCTCATTTTTCAGCATGATATAGTTTCATTTTTTTTCATGAAATTTGTAACAAATTTTAAATAAAATCTTTCCTGAACACAGAATCAAAATAAGAAGCACCACTGTCAGGCTTATGAGATCTGTTGACATAGGGTGCCAACAAAAATTGGTAATTTGAAACTGTATATATTTGTGGTAGTTGATTTCATTCGGACATCTGCAGTCTTTAATATGTGCTTATATTAAATTACATTAACCTGAAAAAAAAAAAAAAAAAAAAAGAATATTTTATTTAATGCAATTGAAATTTAAAATTAATCTTGTGGTTCCAAAGTGTGAACTATTACTTTTGGATACCTATAACTCGGATGCCCTGCAATTATTGTTACTCTTGCCTAAATATAAAAAATATAAATGTTGAGAAGGGTTAAAGAATATTTTTTTAACATTAATGCATTTAATATCCAATCTTTCTGTTACTTTTCTTAAAAAAAAAAAAAAATATTACTGAAAATTAAAACAAAAAATTAGTCTATATTCATCTTTATTATTTAAATAATTTTTTTTTTCTATGTTCATTTTTAAATTACATGCGCTATAAACTTTTTTCCTTACCTTTATAAATTTAAATAATTATTTTTGACTTTTAAATGTTTGTTTTTATATTTGAAAAACATTAGAATTTTTTTTTATTTTTTTTATTTATGTTCTGTAATAAAATTATAAAATATTGTTTAATGTATATTTATTTTTTTAAAAATATAGCTTTCAAGGAGTCAAAAATGTGAGGTTACTCAACTAAGTAAAGAAGATCTTGGATTTGTTAAGAAACTTAATTTTTCTGAAACCTCATCACCCGTAACTTCATTGCATTTAAATGCTCATTTTGAAAGCACAGAATTTTCTGATTATGTTCAAGATATAGAAAAAGACCTTAAGTAAGTAATTTTATAATATTTCAGTCATATCAGTACATTCTTTATTAAGTATAGTAGCTGATTTTTTTATAAATTTTGAAAGACAGCACTGATAAAAATCAGGTTTGATGCCTATATTTGTGCATATAATAATATAGTCTTTCATTCAGTGTCATCAACTTTTCTGTGAGAGTGAATTAAAAGGCCACTATATACAGTGTCCTGCCAAATGTGAGATGAGATAATTTACTTCTGTAAGCAAAGAGTCATAATGGCTATAATATTTTCAATGACTGTGTGCCACTCATGGGCCTATAATAATGCGGGAATGAAAAGTATAGTAACTGTATTGACCATTCAAAATTTTCTGATGGAGATCTTTAAATCTGACCTCCCACCCAGTGATTTCTATGTTCCACTTGAAGACATTGCTCAGGATAACCACTTATAATATAAAAAGGATGTTGATATGCAATTTGTAAATTTAAAAGGATGTCACGATGAGATAAGAAATTAAAGTCTGCATCAGAGGTGTAATCCATGGAATTACGGTTTGAAATGCTGTTTGCCATACCAAACTTGAAATATACCCACACTAAGTGTAGGGATTTCTTAATTTGCATAAATTCACTAATGAAAACAAATAATCGGGAATTAAAATAGACAATAAATGTAAATACTGATGATTTACTTGAAATGAAAATTAAATTAAAAAGAAATTATACATTATGTATCATGTAACATTTGATATTAGTCAAAGATTAAAAAAACCTACTGTTTTGTGTGTTTATAAATGATGGATATTAAAATACAGAAATACTTGACTGTGATATCAGCAGAAATATCAAATATTTAAAGGCAGTTGTGAAATGCTTGAATTATTATGTCATCAATAACAACAATTGTTGCAATACCCTAGATAATATTATGTAATGAAAACTTCTAAATGCTATGGTAGCTAGTGCCTCTACAAATATGTTATGCAGAAAATAAAGTTATAGGATTAAAATTAGGCAGGACTATTTAAATAAGATTGTAATCATTGCAAGAAAATAAAGTTATAGGATTAAAATTAACATGTAATTTGTGTATCTAGTGAGTTTATCTGCGCTAATAATAGTTGCACATTGAATCTCACTTAAACTCTTACTATTTGGCAAGTTCACTTGGAGCTTTTATTATTCAGATTTTAGAAGCTGAAGAAATGTCTCATATTGCTCTCATTATGAAATATTAAAAATAAAGCAAATCTTTTTTTCTATGTAAATTAAAGCAACAATAAAAAAAACACAAATATGTATTTAAATAATGTTAAAAATTGTTGACAATATTTGTAATAATTATATGTGTGTGTATTTAGTAGTACATTTAAATACATGGAAATTATACCCTATAAACACTAATACTTAAAAAATTATTTTTTATTAAGTATAAATTCTAATTATTTTATTAATTTATTCAAAATTTTCTGTATAATTATAAAATATTTTAAATATTAATGGAAGTTATACCTTATAAAAAATTAAGTGTGTAGTTAACTGCTTGAACTGCTCTTATTAGCATGTGTCAACATGATGTTGTCCTAGTTAGGGGTCCGTGACGTTATCCGAAAATGAGGGCCAAACAAATAAAGCTCCATTACAAATTTTGGCGGAAAATGGTACTTTGGGCTTCTTAACTCTTAAATGATTCATGAATAACGTTAATTTTAAGGAATTTTCTGGAGAATTTGGCTTTTGATTGAAGTGTTTTGTAGTATGGTTTTGAATCACTTTTCATGTTTTGGGTTGGGATTTTAAACATTTGTATTTCTAATGGCTATAAGTACACATAGTGCTTTGATCAATTCCTTCTTTTGAAGTGCCATATTTATCACTTTTGGAATTTTCTGGTGCCCATTGAGCTGTATGGTGCTTCTTATTGATTTGAATACTTCATTCTTCATTTATGACTAGAATTTTCAAACTTTGATATATCCTTTTGGCTATTGTATGTGAAATTTCTTGTAGAATTGAGAATACTTCATTCTTCATGTACAACTATATTTATCTTACTTTTTGAATATTTTTTTAAAGATTCTTGAACAATTCATTTTTCATGAATTTCTTGATCTATTCAACATTGCTATATTCATGTGGCTATTGAATTTGGCCATTTTTATAATATTCCAATCAATTGCTTCATATATCTCTTGCATTATTAAACATTGTTATATTCCCGAGTTTATTCATCCGTTCTCGAATGCTCACACATAAGTTGAAATTTGCCGAGCAGATTTCAGCATTTTTTTATTTATTTTTTTTTTTTTTGCTGCTATTTTCTCAAATTTTGTATGTTATTATTTATCTCATTTAATACATTTTAAATGTTTTTAACTTAAAAATTGGATTTTTAATCGACTTTTTTTTTCTCTTTTCTCATAGCCACAATACAGCAGCAATGTCCAGAACACGAAGATTAGAAAGAAGTTCTGCAAGAACTCTTTCTGAATCAGAAACTGAAGAAGATGCATCTTTTTATGAAAGTAAGAATATTTTTTTAAATACTAATGAAAAAAATAAAAAACAGAGCCTGCTATATCTAAACTTCTATTTTATTTGCTTGCTTTTATTCCATTGTTGTAACTTATAATTATGTCATTCAAAACGGATAATTTTTTTTTTTTTTTGTTGTTAATGTTTTTTTAATCAATGTAAAACCTTTGTTTCTTTGTAATTACTTAACTGTTTGGTTTTGATTATTTATATCTTAAATTTATAGTTACCTGGATTTTAAGTGTAATTTTAAAAATATTAATATATAATTTATATTATTCAAATAATACATATTAGGGGATATCTAAACTTGGCTATGCAGTAATGAGAAACTAGTTCCTTTTTTATTTTATGATCTGAAATAAGTTGTTATACAAAAAGTTAGTTTCAATGAATAAAACAGTTTCAAGCATCATTGCTATTTTTATTAAATATGAATAATTTTAGTTGCAATCATGTTCATTATTTGAAATTCAAATTCAAAATGCAGTTGTGCTAGATAGCTATTTTTATTTCATCAAAATTGCTTTTATAAAACATAACTTTCAATGATAGGAGCTTTTGGAATTCTTAATAAAATTTGATATTATTCATAGCATAACATAACTCTTAAAACAATTTACAAGACCAAAACATTAAATTATAAGTCTAAAAAGGAAACTTTTTTTTAATATTTGCAAATGATATCCTATATTTGAGAAAGTAACATTTTTTTAATATTTTATGAAACTTATTTCCTTATTTGTCTCATTTTAAAATGTAAAAAATTTAAATATCAATTTAATAAGGTTTAAATTCATTGGCTGTTCATTTTCAGAGAATTAATGTATATTTAACATTAACTTAACACATTAAAGACATTTTTATTCACTTAAAGAAAACAAATTAAATTTAATTTTTTGCTCATAGTAGGAAAACGAAAAAAAAAAACTTTTTTTTTCCCCTTTTCCTTTAAAGGTGTTACTAAGATGCAAAAGCAATTAATTTTCCAATACATGAAATTTTTAAACCTGTCATATAAAGGCATATTACATATTACATTAGTTATATTTTGGTAGAATAAAAGCATAGAGGCCAGTACCAGTCAGGTAATCTCATGTTTTTCATAAAATTTATTAACTTTCGGAAGTGGGGTGAAAAAAATGGAAATTTTTCTAAACTGAACGACTAATCATTATAAAAATAATTGGGATGTTGTTGAGCTAGATAAAAATAATAATGCAAGAACAAATATATTTTTCTTTGTAATTAGGAAGCTTCCTCTTTATCCTGCGGTAAAAAATATTTGAAAAATTTATTATAGGGAAAAAAGAAAATAGTTTATGTAGTATCAGTATCAGGGGGCCTGATGGTTAGCGCTCTGGCGTTCGGTACCACAGGTATCGGGTTTAAATCCCGGCTTTGCCCATGGGTGTTGTAGTGGTTCGGAATCCACTTTAAGCCGTAGGTCCCGGTCCTAATAGGATAGTAGAGCTGCGGGGCATTGTTACTTCGCGTCCGTGGCTTACCATCAAGTTACACGCGCCTCCTGGGTAGTGCAAAGTGAGTAACATCGGCGCAGCACTTATGGCGAAAGATCACGTTCTATTTGCCAGCTGCATTAGAAGAAAAAAAAAAAAAAAAAGTATCAGATTTAATTGAAAATTAATTTATTACAAATAAAATGAGTTCAAAGAAGGTCTTGAATATTTCAATGGATGTTTTATAATTAATGTATATATTTTTGTTGTATATTTTTATGTTAGCTTTCTTGAAATTTGCTTTTTTTTTCCCCCTCCCCCTTCCCTATTTTTTTATGGCTGTTTAAAGTTTTTGTTTTAGCTTCATTTTTTGGTTGTTGTTGAATTGTTTTTGAATGTTTTAACACTTTGAATTGAGGTTTAGTTAAATTTAATTTATACAAAGTTATTTTATTGCATACTTTTTTTTTTTTGCAAGGAAAATATAACCATTCTATAATGCTATGTATCAATGAATTTTCATGAATATTATTGCTGGAGGACTGCCATTATGTATGATCACTCAAGTTTATGCTTTTCATTTTACTTTTAGACAGAGTGAGACTAAAAAGAAATAAAACTTCAAATGCAGTCTTGCATACTAATTCCACCGGTGAAAAAAGGTTTTCACAATCACTTTCAAATGTTTATACTTCATCCAATCACAGTAATTCCATAAGAAGTGTTTCCTCATCTGCAGCTTCTCCTGCATCAAGTTCAAGAACATCAGTTACTAATTATTCTTACAATAGCACACCAATTGGTATTTATTTTTAAATTATCTGTGCATGATTATATTTTCCTTTAATAAAAAGATTTTAATGAGTTATTGTATGCATTAACTCTTTAAAAGTATTCCTTAAAAATTGTAATTCCTATTTTACTTGATGTCTGCAGTGTGTTACTTTTTAATAAAAATTAAAAGTTTATATAGTATGGAAAGTAAAAGTAATTTTCTAAAGAAAATTCAGTGGAAAAAATTGGCACTTTTATTATAGCAACTGTGGACAAAAAATATGAGTAATGTAGCTTGCCATTTTAACTATTTTCAATGATTTTACAAGTGTTAAAATATATTTTTTAACAATCATAATTTTTTTTTTTTTTTATCTTGATTTCTGTATATTTATAGATTTTGATGAGTTTATCAAAATTAGTAGTACAGATTAATTACTACTTTTATGATCACCAAAAAGTGTTCTATAATTATGTTTAAATTACCAACTTGTGATATCCTTGAATTTTTCAATAGAAAACAGTTTTATTATTTTACTTAGTAAATTAAATGGCTATTTATCTTCTTAAATTGGAGAATAAAAAATGCTTATTGAGTCACATATTTCTAAATTGATATTTTAGTAATATGTGGATAATTCTGTGTTTATAGTAACAAAGATCATAAGATTTTGACCAATCAAACCATATTTGTAAAAAAAAAAAAAAAAAAAAAATCATATATTCTTTAATTGTTCAAATTTTGTATATAATCCCAAAGTAGTGATGTTTACAAACTTCCAATTATATATGCTCCAAAGTTGCTGTAACATAAGAGTTTTAAAAAAATTTTAATATTTTTTCTAATAATTTTTCATGCTAGTTTAAATTATAAATTCTTCATTTCATTTCAATATATGTAATTTCACCAATATGCTATGCATTTTTAATTTATTGAAATTTATTTTTAGGTTATTCTACACCGTTCCAAAGAAATCTTTCACTTAATTCAGCACAAATGAATATGTCTGCTGTTCAATGTAATTGGTATTTATAACATTTTTAATTTTAGATTTATTGTAAAATTTGAGCAACTTTTTGAATACTTATTTTCAAAAATTTCTACTTATAATTTACAATTTAATAATTATAATTTACAATTTAATAACTTGCTAATTTATTCTGCATTTGGCATACATTTTTTATTTATTTATTTATTTATTTTTTTGATAAACGAAGTTTTGTTTTTTAATCAAAATATAAAACTAATAAATAATATAATATAAAATTAAAAACTAAATATAGTTTTCATTTATTTAAAAGTTATGCATAATATCATAAAATTAATTATATCTTAAAAAATTGTCAGAAGTAAGTTTATTAGTAATTGAAAATATTTCGAATTAGGCTACTTTAATTGTAGTTTCAATCAGTTTTATGAAGTATAACTTGTTCGAATAAACATATTAAAGGATTTTACAATTTCAAGTTTCGAATGAATTTCTTTAGTCAAACAATTTGGGAATTTTGGTAAGAAAATTATTTGGTTTCCACTATGTATTTGTACAGATTTTATTGAAATAGTTTAAAACTTCATATCAAACTTTAGAATTTTTTGGATTATAATATTCATTTATCATATCATACCAAAAATAAAAATTAAAGCTAAGTAGAAAAGTAAGGAATTTTAAAAGTTAAATTAACATTTGTCTAAATTTTTTTTAATATATTTTTTATTGTAGAAACTCTTAATAAATTTCTTTTAAAGAAAAATATAAAATTATTAATTCTGTTTCATTTTAAAATATACCTATATTTGTATATTGTGTTCTTTATATTTTTATTTATTTTCAGATTCTTCTTCATTCGATAGATTGAGGTGGCTCATATGGAGGTTTATTTACCTAAAAATAATCACAATTGTAAATTTTGATGTCTGGCTTTTTATCGAGGTATTTTATTTGCTTTTTGAAGATGTGTTTCATATTGCAACTTTTTACCACAAATTATTACTAATAATGTTTCTGTATATATATTTTTTTTTTTTTGTGTATATGTTTAATTATTGTATTACCTGCTATTAGATCAAGAATTTTTAACATTATATTGAAAGTGGATTATATTATTATTATAATGGGCATATTATTAAATGCATTATTAATATTATTATGATTGGTTATCTTAACATACATGCCATTTCTTTGTATTTACTCGGAAGACTTCCAATTTTTAACAATCTCTGAAAACATGTTAATTTTTCTCTCATTTCCATTTTAGTTTAGTAACATAAGTAATGAATACCATAATAAATAAATAAAGTTCTTGACTTAAAAGGTGTATCTGAAAGCATACACATAATGATTTTTCCATATTTTAAAAATATAATTGTTGCTTTTTAAAAAAATCAATACTAAATACTTTATTATGCTGCATTAAAACATAAATATAGCTTGATGCCATATTCACTTACAAATGCTTCTGAAATTTAAAATTTTCAAACTGATTTGTCATTCATTTCACTTTTTTTTTTTAAAAAGGTTTTTTTTTTTTTTTTTCTTTCTAGATTATGTGGAAGACGTAAGGTAGTTGCAATTCTTTTATTACCGTTGCTGTTGTACCTTCTGTATCGTAAGTAAATTAATAAAAATGATTATAATAAAAATCATGATTAATGTTTTTAAACTGAAATTTCAGAATGTTCTGGCAGAAATAAAATGTATTAATTTTCTAAGTGTTGTTCAAATTTTACTTTAACAACATTCAAAATTATTAAAATGTAATTCTTCAGAAATTTTTTTTTTATATTTCAATTTATATTATTTATTAGAGTTTTATCCAGTAATTTAAATCATTATTACTGTAATAAAACACTTTTTCTAAAAGGGAGTAAAATAGGAAACTTCTTTTTTTTTATCCATAGATTTTAATAAGAATATTTTTGCTCCTTAGATTTGTTGGGTGCAAATACGGGAATCACGTCCAAATCTTATGATGTCTTGAGTTCATCAATAGCAACCCTAGCATCTTCTATTTATTCCTTACTAAGTCATCCTTTAAAGCAGAGTGTAAGTATGATTAGACCAAATTTATTCTAATTAAATTATTTATAAAAAAAGTGCAGTATTAAATTGTATTGTTCATTGAAGCAAAAATAATTTTTAAAACTATGATTATTTTTTAAAAGTTTAACTAAAAGCTATATCATAAATTCAGGAATATTGTAGTTGGAGAATCTACTTAATTAAATCTACATAAACTTTTTTTCACCATTCTTTTTTTTTTCTTCTGACTGATATAAATATCCTAATTAATCTGACCAAAAATGGTGCTTTTATATTTGTATAAGTACTTTTTTAATTATAATTACTGCAAAGCAAATGACTACAGCAAATAAAGAGTAACAAAATTTTTTTTCCCCTAGTGGAAAAAAAATATTTTATTATTTTTACTTTATTTATAATATTTATATTTATTTACTTTTACTCCAAATATACCTCTTATCATATCCCTTCCCATTGTTCCAACATATCCCTAGTCTTATAAATATTGAATAATTGATATTCCAATATTCTAAAATGTTGAATATTTTCTTATATATGTATATAATTTTTCTCTTAGGAAAAAGTAGTCATAGTGGAAGAATCTTCTTGCCCCTTAAGTAGTAGCTCCTTCTCAGAATTTTGGGGAATACCAAGCTTTTTTTCAAATATTTTTATTGCTGAAAAAAGTACTTCATTTAGTAGTAAATCCTCATCATCTGATGCAAAAGCTACATCTTCAGAAGATTTATTCATGAGGCAAGAAATTGAATCTAATGTTGTTAAAACACTGGATGCAAAATTTAATGAGCTATCTAGGAAAATTCAAGTATCTCAAAATACAAAAGTAAGATATAATTTTTTTTTTTTTGCAATTTCCCCATGTAAAAAATATGCTTTCTTTTATTTCTTATTGTTTGGTATATATATATATATATATAACATTTTTTGAAATCTAATAAGATATTATTTTTCTTGTTTTGATGTTTTTAAAATGAAAACTAATTATTATTTTGAAGTCTTCTTGTAATGATAGTATGATGAAATATAATTTAGGCCAGATTTTTTTTTTTTTTTTTTTTTTCACATCATGATATATTATTTAAAAAAAAAAATTTTCCCCAAGTTTAAGAAATGTTTGGTCTTGACTCCTTTATTCTGACAGTAGTTAATTAAAATAGGTCTCAAAAGAATGTCTAAAAATAAAAATTCCTTTCCTATTAGAGAATACTTAGTAATTTTTCAATGCATAATGGTTAAAGATTATGTTTATTAAAAAAAAAAGCTACTTTTTTTTTTTTTTTTTTTTGAAGGTGATTTAGTTTTTATCAGTAGAAAATATATTGTGCTTCACAGTTATAAAACTATTGAATTAATGAATCAACAGATTAAAAGTTATGATAGATATTGTGTGTTGTG
>BPLR01009171.1:0-39867 GCA_021605095.1 Caerostris extrusa
GGTGGGTGATTAATGGTGTGGCACTTTTTGTTGGCATGTTTTGATATATGTAATAATCCCAAGGTTCAATTCATAGCACATAGGCTATCGAAAGATTTGTAGCCTTTTTTCTCAAGCGGGAGTTTTGGCATTTCATTACCACAAGAGAGGGATTGTATATTCTGTGGAGAGTACATAATACATATTTATATTGATAATTAATATATATTGATATAGTTTTGATTGATAACATTCCATCAATGAAATTTAAAGTAGACAAGCAGTGTAGTGGGTAGTTATATTACATGCAATTAGTGTTTCGTACTAATGGGAATAACCTATCACTCAAAGCATATCAGCATAGCAGATATTCGGTATCATCTATAATGAGACTCATGAAATTAGCGATTGTCTGTTCGACCTTCGCAGATCTAAAAAACTACATATTGAATATGGACTACACCATGAGTTGTTACATCGGATTGGTAATCGACCATGGATTGAGAAATGTCTACTCAAATAAGAAGTGAGGGAAGCTGACCTCCATCTTGTTGGATTTTTTTAAGTCCATCAAGACGGGGGGCAGGAGTTTTTGGAGAAGAAAAGAGAGTTCTACGATGAATCGACCAGAACTGTTGTTTTTCTTTTTTTTTCTCTAAAGTAACTGGATAGGGAGTTTCACTTGTGATCAAATTTTTATTTTTTCATCATAAGCTAATTTGTAAAATAATCTAACCGAATTTGGTTTGGTTTGTCGCTCTACGGTTATTTTGTACACGAGAGCTAAACAGACGTGGGAGACCTACAGTTTAAAGTGGATTCGAACAACTTACAAACATACATGTCACCAACAGAGAGCCAGAGAACTAGCCACTTGGGCACCAGGCCGCCGTATAATAACACAGAGTTCCTTATTTGTATATATATGTAGGGCTTGTAAATAAAAATTAAAGTTTTCCCATGAACCTGAAAATGGTCCTCTTCTTGAAGCAGTTATAGGCCTAATATAAGCCGAGATGTTACAACATGTAGCTTACAAGCGCTCGTAGAGAATATTTTTTCTTTCAAATGACTTGTGTTAGAGTTACTATTTAAAAAAATCCATTAATCTCGAACTATATAGTAACAAACAGCATCTTACATTGATATAAAAACGAATTTTTCACACCATATGCAAATTCAGGTAGTTACACTTGTAAAGCATTAAAAATATATTGGAAGACGCCGGAAAGACATGGTGAAAAACATTGCTTCTCCTCTTAAAAATAAAACTCTCATCTTTAAATGAACATGACCACACACAATTTAGTTACACATTCACAGATATCAATACTTCCTTTTAAGTTGATAACGAGACAAATTCTCTATTACATAATTGTCTAGATATAATGAAATTTTATCAATACTTTATTATAAGAAGTTTACTCTAGGTTGTAAATTTATATCATTGCCTTCTACTTATATCACGTTTATCCTGAAATCGAGAATTCTGAGAGGACTGATTTATCAGAAAACAATACATAGTTTCATAACTCACATTTTACACTTTATGTTCCTGGCACTTCTTTAGTATCTGTTTATCATTCATCTGTGATATAAAGGGTTTTGAACTAGCAGTTGCGTTCTCTTTAGACTACATGATCTACATCCGGTTATTAGAAATGCATATTAAATTCAACAATTCGCCTTTGTGGTTATAGTCGCTATCGTGTAAATATTAATAGTCATCTGTAATCCCTCTAGCACAACTGCGTGGGTGTATTATGGAAATATTCATATCCTAAATGTATTTGTACCTTAAATGCTTCCAATGCTTCAATTTTCTGACTAAAATTAACCTTAAGCCAAACGTTTATAATCATTTTTATCACTGTTAAAAACTTAATTTGTCTAGGCAAATAAAAAACATTTAAATTAGAAATAAAAAAATATTCTTTGATTATATACGGAAAATTATCCTTCAACACTAACATATATTTAATTGACTAACAGATATTCATAACAGATTATTTATCAGATAACACTAACAGATATTTAAAACGAATATTCCATTTTTTTATAATCAAAAAAAAGAAAAAAATATTTACGTTATAAATATGTTGACTCTTTATTTGTTTATCGATGTATTGATGTGTATTGGAATTTTATATGTATTAAGTTTTTGCATTGTATTTCGTATATTATATGCTGTATATTTAACCATTTCGCCTGTAAGGTCCTGGGTCCTGCAAAGATGTAGACCACTTGTTAATCTAATGCATTGATCATTGACTCCTTAACGTGAAATGAACACCCCTTATAGAGGATTGTGTTGAATAGGCCTTCACCTCAAACACAGCAGTGGCACATTCTGGTCTGCGTATTTAGCATATCCATTCCTGATTAAGCTCAAAACCTGGTTTTGAACTAAGTTGTACTAGACTAACACGTTGACCATAGATAATAAATTTTAACATGTAGAACTATGAGGGAAGCTAAAATGCAAATTGCAATCAGCAAAATAGCTCATGAAGACTAAATTAATCAAATTTAATCAATAAAAACAATGCAAATGTAGAAACGCAACAAAATGCAAAATAATGCAGATTGCGTGTCACCATTCCATTTTTTTAGAACAAAGAAATTCCATTGCTTATAAAGCAAAACATGAGAACAAACTTTCACAATCAAAGCAAAAACTTTTGAATCGCTTTTATTAAAAATATTCTGTCTTGCATTTAAAAAAAAATTAAATTCTATTCTCATTTGCGTAATGGAATTTTTTTTTTTTTTTTTGCAGTATTTTTGTGATATACTAACATTTTAGTGATATTCAATTAAATAATTCAGAATTTAGTAAGTCTTTTTGTAATTTCTCCACTCTGAAGCTAGGTGTCACAATTTTCGGTTTCGAATCCCATCGGTACTATGGATTTTCGTGGTAGTTGGGAATCCACTTTTAAGCCGTAGGTCCAGGCTTAATAGGACTTTAGAATGTTATGCTTAGAACTGACAACCCTAAACAGTAAAAAAAGAAAACATCTCCTGTCTCGAAATCTGCCAGTAGACAGAGGCTGTTGGTCCACCATGGGAGATGTGGCGTCAATGAAGAAAATTTTCTTAAATCACTTTTTTTTAAGAATATTGTATTAATAGGTATAAAAATGCTTTTTACTTAAATTTACTTTGCTTTTACTTTACGTTTTCGGAATCTGCCAGTTGGCGGATGGTCATGGTCCAAAATTGGACTGTAGTGCCGGGGAGTAGGTTAGTTAGTTTTTTATTTTCTATTTAAGACTTATTTTTTTGTAAAAAAAAAAAAAACTTAAAATATATTTTAGACTTACCAACTCTATATTTTTAATTTTGAATACTTTGTGTTGAAAAAAATTTATTTAATAAACTGATATATCTTCAAATTCTAAATATAAAATTTTTATAGTTTAAAATTTCAAAATTTTGGAATTCCATTCACATAAAACTTTTCTGAAAATTAATGGCATTTTAAAAACATTTATACGAAATTTATATCATCAAAAAAGTACAAAACTATTCTAGTAACATAAAAATCTAGTTCTGCTTTAGTTCTAGTTAAATCTATAAAAATTTAGTTAATGCAATAAGTCAACGACTTAATCATAGAATAAACTATATAAATTCAAAAATAAAATCAGTTTATGCAACTCATGCATCTCGATCCAAGTACTTCTGTCCTTTTCCAACTCATTTGGGAAAAAAAATCTCTTGACTATCCAGGTGCGAAAAAAGCAATAGCATCCATTTGGATAAACCAAATGTCAAAATCGCCCTTTAAATATATTCCTCCATTAAAATATATTTATTAATATCCATATAATTTAATATTATCGCTATATTATTTTTGAGTTCGAAAAAATGTCAATATCAAAAACTAATGTTGTTCCTGAAAAAAAAACTTTATAAATTTAAAAAGTAATCTTTATAATTAGCTCATACATCTTCTTCCAAGTATGCTTCTGTCTCGATTTTGCAAATGCTTTTCCAATACCACTTCACTGTGGGAATTTTTTTATCTCTCTTGACTATCCAGGTGCGAAAAAAAGAAATAGCATCCATTTGGATAAACCAAATGTCAAGATAGAAGAAGGAAAAATTATTTTTGACCCCCAAAATGTTCCTGCATGTTGAACTCTATTTTTAGATGCACAAGATCTAGATCATGTTTTTATTCATCAGTTTTTTTGAAGTAAGGAATGGCAACACCAACAGTGTGACAGGTAAACGAATGAATTGACGCTTGGGGAAACTTCCATGATGTATTCTGCCTTACGAAAATACTTGGTTCGTGATATTAAAAATGAATAAGGAAAAATGAAAGACATTTTCGGCATGGAAGATCAGATTCATAATTTATTTGCTTTACTAAGGTTTCTATTTTTTTCCAGTGAAGAAGGATTTTGATGGAAAAAAGAGTTATTGGAGATACTAGAAATGAAGTTTTGGAATAAGGCTGATTTTTATCACATTTCCAATCTTATTTTTCTAAGAATTCTATTTTCAATTAGTTTTATTTTTAAGTTTAAAAAAAAATTAGAACCAATTGTGTCATTTATTACGATTAAAGTCCATCAGAGGCTTTCCGTAAAATGAAAGATAGATATCTTAGATTCTTTTTAAGATGCTTTATCTTTAATTCTGTTGTGATCAATAGAAAAAGTCACGTCTGGGGAATAACTATTAATCTTAACAAACACAAAAGCGGTAGACAATAAAACCTTTTTCTTATCCCATTCTTTAACACATTAATCAATTATTTTCATAAAAAATACTTTAAATACCCCATTAAATCACTTAAAGGCATTTAAGAAAAAATTTAAATCACCATCGAACGAATCACAGTAATTTTTAATAGAAAGAGATAATTTCCTTTTATTTCCGTGATAAATGAACTAGTTGGATAAAATCAATTTCTTCCTTATCTTTGCTTTAACAATGGTTGTCAATGATGCATTTTATTTTTATTTTAAAACTATGATCATATATCATTGTTATATACACGCAAAATATCATACACATACAAAATTAAACTGAAAATTTTTTAAATGTTGCATTGTAATTAGATAGGATTTTTATCTAATTTCCAAATGCTTTCATTTTTCATAAAATACTAAACAGTATTGTAAAAAGCATAACACAAACAGTGGTACAATTTAGTCAAGTAAAGCCTTTTAATGCCACGTTATTTAAAATTATCCATTGCTTATTTTTTAAATACGCTTTCACTAATCTTGCTTAATATTGTTCGTAGATGAAATTAGACCCCTCCCCTCACACAAAAATATAAAATAAAAAATATATAAATAAAAAATTAGAAAAATAATAAATAATACTAATAATAAATAAACAATAAAAAATAAATAAAAAAAAAAATATTAATTTCGAGACACTGATTTAAATATGTTCATTGTATGTTTAAAAATCACCCTTTAAATATATTTGTTGATATCAAAAATAATATTACCTGAATTGTAATTTAATATTATCGCTATATTATTTGAGTTCGACAAAATTTCAGTATCAGAAACCAATGTTATTATCGAAAAAATTATAAAAAATATATCAGCCAAAAATTCAAAATATTCTAGTTCCAGCAATAAGTCAAAGACTTAATTATTGACTAAACTATATAAATTCATAAAGAAATCTTTATAACCAGCACTACTTTTGCAGCTCATACATCTCAATCTTCCCAGTATGCTTCTGTCTCGATTTGCAAACGCTTTTCAATATCACTTCGCTTGGGAAAAAAAAAGTTTTTCTCTTGACTATTCAGGTGCAAAAAAGAAATAGCATCCATTTGGATAAACCAAATGTCAAGATAGCAGAAGGAAAAGATTATTTTTGACCCCAAAATGTTCCTGCATGTTGAACTTTATTTTTAGATGCACAAGAGCGAGATCATGTTTTTATTCATCAGTTTTTTTGAAGTAAGGAATGGCAACACCAACAGTATGACAGGTAAACGAATGAATTGACGCTTGGGGAAACTTCCATGATGTACTCCGTCTTAAGAAAATACTCTGTTCATGATGTTAAAAACTGAATAAGGAAAATGAAAGAAATTTCTGACATGGAAGATCAGATTTATATTTTGTTTGCTTTACTAAGATTTCTAATCTTTCTCAGTCAAGTAGAAATTTGATGAAAAAAAAGTTATTGGAGATACTAGAAATGAAATTCTGAAATACGGCTGATAAATTTTTAAAGCTTATTTTTATCGTAATTCCAATCTTATTTTTCTAAGAATGCTATTTTCAATTAGTTTTTCTTTTTCAAGTTAGAAAAAAATTTCAACCATTTGTGTAATTTATTACGATTAAAGTTCATCAGAGTCTTTCTGAAAACTGAAAGATATCTTAGATCCTTTTTAAGATATTTTATCTTTAATTCTATTGTGATCAACAGAAAAAGTCAAAACCAGTCTGGGGAAAAACTATTAATCTTATAAAACACAAAAGCGGAAGACAATAAAACACTTTTTCTTACACAATTCTTTATCTCATTAATCAATTATTTTCATAAAAAAATTCTTTAAGTACCCTCTAAATTACTTAAAAGCATTTAAGAAAAATTTAAATCACTATAGAAAAAGCATTTTCAATAGAAAATAATTTCCTTTTGTTTTCGTGATGAATGAACTAGTTTGATAAAAATCAATTTCTTCCTTATCTTTGCATTATGCCAATTTTCGTTAGATTTTTTTATTTTTATCTAAATCTATGCTCATATATCATCGTTATGTACACAAAACATAGCATACATGTACAAAATTAAACGGAAAATTTTTAAAAAGGTTACATTGTAATTAGATAGAGTTTACCTAATTTCCAAATGTTTTGAATTTTTATAAAAAATTACACAGTATTGTCGTAAAAAAGTATAACAAAAAAGTAGCACGATTTAGTCAAGCAAACATTTTTAATGCCACGTTACTCAAAATTTTAAATGTTAATTTTTGAAATAAGATTTTACTAATCTTGCTTAATGTTGTTCGTAGCTGAAATTAGAAATAAAAAATAAATATTTAAATAATAAAAATAGAAAAAATATAAGAAATAAAAATTAAACATTTTTAAAATAAATATAAATAAATTTAAAAAATAAATAATAAAAATACAAATTTGGGACATTGATTTAAATATATTCATAGTATGTTTAAAAATCACCCTTTAAATATATTCCTTGATTAATATATATTTGTTAATATCAAAAATAATGTTACATAATTATAATTTAATATTATCGCTATAATATTTTGAGTTCGAAAAAAAATCAATATCAAAAACCAATGTCACTATAAAAATATTTATAAGAAATTTATATCGACAAAAATACAAAAATCTTCTAGTTCAAGAAATAAGTCGACGATCTCCCCAGTATGCTTCTGTCTCGATTTTTTGCAAATGCTTTTCCAATCATGGGAAAAAGACTAAACTATATACCAAATGTCAATTAAAAGAAATATTTTTATATGGACTCAACGGTTCTTTTTTGCAGCTCATACATCTCAATCTTCCAAGTATGCTTCTGTCTCGATTTGCAAACGCTTTTCCAACACCACTTTGCTTTAGGAAAAAAGTTCTCTCTTGATTATCCAGGTGCGAAAAAAAAAGAAATAGCATCCGTTTGAATAATCCAAATGTCAAGATACCAGAAGGAAAAGATTATTTTTGACCCCAAAATGTTCCTGCATGATGAACTCTATTTTTAAATGCACAAGAACGAGATCATGTTTTTATACATCAGTTTTTTGAAGTAAGGAATGGCAACACCAACAGTGTGACAGGTAAACGAATGAATTGACGCTTTTGGGGAAACTTCCATGATGTATTCCGCCTTACGAAAATACTTGGTTCGTGATGTTAAAAATGAATAAGGAAAATGAAAGACATTTCTGGTATGGAAGATCAGATTTATATTTTGTTTGCTTTACTAAGGTTTCTAATCTTTTCGAGTCAAGTAGGAATTTGACGAAAAAAAGTTATTGGAGATACTAGAAAAGAAATTTTGAAATACGACTGATAAATTTTTTAAAGATTATTTTTATCATATTTCCAATCTTTTCTTCTAAGAATTATATTTCTAATTATTTTAATTTATACCTTTTAAAACAAAATTAAAACAATTGTGTAATTTATTGCGATTAAAGTCCATCAGAGCCTTTCCCAAACATGAAAGATAGATATCTTAGATTCTTAATTCAAAATACTTTATGTTTAATTCTATTGTGATCAATAGAAAAAATCAAAAGTCTGAGGAATAACTATTAATCTTATAAAACACAAAAGCGGAAGACAATAAAACCTTTTCTTACAGAATTCTTTATCTCATTTACCGATTATTTTCATCAAAAACACTTTAAATACCCTACTAAATCACTTTACAGCATTTAAGAAAAAAAAATTAAATCACTATAGAACGAAGCACAGAAATTTTTAATGGAGAGAGATAATTTCCTTTTATTTTAGTGATAAATGAACTAGTTTGATAAAATCAATTTCTTCCTTATCTTTTCTTTAACAATGGATGTCAATTTCCGTTGCATTTTTTATTTTTATCTAAAACTATGCTCATATATCATCGTTATATTCACCCAAAATATCATACATTCATAAAATGAAACTGAAAATTTTTAAAACGTTACATTGGAATTTGATAGGGTTTGTCCTCAGCATTATTCATCTAATTACCAAATGCTTTGAATTTTTATTAAAAAAACAAACTATGCATTATTGTTGTAAAAAATAAAATACAAAAAGTGCATGCCCTGTTATTCAAAATTGTTCAACGCTTATTTCTGAAATTTGCTTTAAATAACCTTGCTGAATTTTGTTCGTAGTTGAAATGAGTCCCCTTCCCCAAAAAATAATAATGAAAATAAATATTGAAAAAAAAAAAATAATAATAATGAAAATACAAAAAAATTTTAATAAATAATAAAAATAAAAAAAAAATAATAAAAATAAACAATAAAAAATAAATTATGAAAATACAAATTTCGGACATTGATTTGAATATATTCTTTCTATGTTTAAAAATCCCCCTTTAAATGTATTTCTTGATTAAAATGCACTTGTTGATACCAATTAAATTACCTATAAAATATATCAAAAATTGTGATTGAATTTAATCTCTTTTTATTATTTTAAGAGAAAAAAAAACTAAAAAAAAATTTTGAGCCTTTTCTTTATTATTGAATGAAATATCTAATTTGTATAATTTTTAATTTATGTACTTTTATTTAAATATGTGTTTTAAAAAATATCAAACATGAAAAAAAATCTATCCTAAATTTAAGATTAGGCTATAAAAATACTGACTTCAAATTCAATTACTGTATAGAAACCTAATAAAAAAACGTTGACATTTAAGCTATTATTTTCATTCGTGTAAGAAAAAAAAAATTCTTACTTTCTTAATTAATAATATATATTTAATTAACAATATATACGACTTTAATTAATATAATTAATAGAATATACCAAAATCAAATAATAAAACATTTATTAGTATAAATGTACTTTCGATTACAAATATAATTTAATAGAAAATTTATGGAATATACATTTATGGATATTACATTTTTATCAATTTCTTTTGTTCGTTGAACAGAAAATGAAAATATTTTAATTATATTGAAATTTAAAATCTAATTCAGTAAAAAAATAATCTATGTATTCATAAAAACTCCAATACATCAACTGTTAGAGATATGGAAACTTTTATGCAGTTTGTGGAGTGAAACATGTTCAATTTCTCATGCAGGTTATAACTCATATTCGAAATGTCAACTAATTGGTCATCCATCAATTTGGAATTCTGTCCTCAGTTAAAAAAACAACAGAGAAATAAAAACAACTCAAATTTTCACATTCCGGAGCTAAAAATATTGTATATTTCTATAAACTTCAACTTTTATGCCAAAGTTCTAAAATAAAGCATGGTATTTATATAATGACTGGTTAAACTATTATTCAAGTAAATTGTTTACCATTTCAAAATCTTAAACAGCTGTCTCCTCTGAAATACAAATATACTAAACTTTCCATTTTGGCCATCATTGCATTTATACCATCGATATCCACTTTAAGCTATTCCGATTGTAGCACCACAAAAATAATCATTCTAATGGAATAAAAGATAAAACACTGTACAAAAAATGAAGAATTGTGCACAGATACAGACTTTAATGGAATTGTATAGAACGTTAAAACTGAATCCGATTCTTTCACAGTTGGCTGAGTAAAAAATGATTCGAAAATGAAAACTTTACAATAGCTTAAAATGCTTCTTGAAGAATAAGTCTGTACAAAAAATTCGAGAGTTTTTCTTTGATTTTAAATTTACAATATACATATACACCACGCTTGGGACCAAAATGGTTTTAAACTACTTTTATTTATATCATTTTCAATATGTTCTTTTGACTTGACTATAACAATGTTTATAGTCAATATTCGATATTAATATTTTAGTGTTTATATTTGTTGTTTTTTATTAAATTCTTACCTTTTTTATCCTGACTTCTATTCTGAAATAAAATTTTTGCTGTATTACAGTTACATTAAATTCAATTGTTTGTAGAAACTTGCCCAATTATTCTTGTGCCTTGAAACAGCTTTTAGATATTATATATTAACAGCTTCAAAAATATTCAAATCCCATATATTATGCATTAAAAATAAAGGAATAGATTATTTTAAAAGATCGGAAAACTCAGATATCCTGTAAGATATTTCAAATGGAATTTAGTGTTGAATAACTTCAAATAAATAACTGCAAAATTATTATAGAGAATAATATTTCTGTTAACTGCAGAGCATTAATCTCCATATAGGAAATACGATAGTTTTTTCTGTTAACTGCAGAGCATTAATATTTCTGTTAACTGCAGAAAGGAATTCTCTGAAAAGTGATTATACATTCAAATCTCCATAAATAAGAGGAAAATATTTCCCTCGTGAGATAGTTTTGTTCAAATTATTTACCAAAAAATATTCAAATCATCTTTATATAAGCTTTGATTCCATGAAAAAAGATTAAATATCTAAAATTTTTAAAAAAAAAAAAAAAGAAAAAGATTAAAAGTTAAGTTTTAAATTCGGTACAATTAGGGAAAATATTACTCCAATTACTGCATCGCTGATTTTATTAAAACTTTCATCATTTTTGACTTTTAATATTCAATATGCCTTTCTTACAATATTTTTTATACTTTGTTTGGTTTTTCATTTTTACGTAAAATTTTATTTTTATAAGAGCAGTACGCCTTTTATTTTTTATTTACGAAAAATAAACCCCTCTAGTCCGAGTTATAATTTTTGGAGAAAAAAGGAACAAACAAAATTTTCAAGTTAAGCCAAAAGGTCAGATTTATTTGCTTAAAAGATTCTGAACTCGCTTGCGCTTGTTCAGAGTAAATAATGAAAATTGCTTCCATTAATTAAAAATTTAATTAAAAAAAAAATTAATCTTAAATAGGAATTTTTTTAATTATACAGTACTTTTACTATTCTGTAGTGTACACGGATTATCTGAGAACATATTTCTACCTTAAACTGTTTTAGAAATATGCTTTATTTCGAAAAATATCAGTAAAAAAGAATAATGAGCTACTTATTTCTTGTTTTAAATATATATTTTCTACAACCAGGTCTGAAAACATGAAATTATATTTGAAAGCAATCCTTTTATATAAATGTTTTAATTAATATTGCTAGAAAAAAAATTTGGCATTTTGACCAAAATTACTTTACGGAATTCAATAAACATAAGTATTTTTTTTTTAGTTTTGATAAGTTTCTAATTTCCAAATGTTTTTATTATCGAATTTTACAAAAAAAATTTATTTTTATAGCCTATTTATATATTCTATATCAATAAATAAATTATTTTACAACTAAAAATGTTTATCAAAATTTAAAATTGAAATATTTTTTTGATTAAAATCAAAATTTCTTGCAACTGGATATATATATTCTAATTTGTTTAAATTGTTTTACTAATTTATAACAAAGTAATAAATAATTTAATTTTTTTCTTATTTTAGTACGGTTCCCTGAAAACCTAAATTGGTTCACCAAACCAAAAATCAAACCTTTCCATCTATATTCTTTATTTTTGAAAACTTTTATTCTGAAAATAATTGATTAAATATGATTACTTGTCTTCAAATTTCTTCAAACATAAATTTTAAATTTTTTTATTCAATATTTCAAATTTTTAGATCTCCACTTATATAAAAATTTCTGAAAACTAATGTCACTATAAGAAAAAAATATTTATAAGATATCTATATCGGCAAACAAGTACAAAAATCTTCTAGTTCCTGCAATAAGTCGACGACTTAATCATTGACTAAACTATATAAATTCAAAAAGAAATCTTTATGACCAGCACTCCCTTATGTAACTCATACATCTCAATCTTCCAAGTAGTCTTTTGTACATATGTGCTTATTCTATACTATAAAAAAATATTTATTAGAAATTTATAATGGCAAAAAGTACAAAAAGTTGCTTCAATAAGTGAACAACTTAATCTTAAACTGAGCTATACACATTCAAAAAGAAATCTTTATAACCAGCACTCGCTTATGTTACTTCATACATCTCAATCTTCCAAGTATGCTTCTGTCTGGATTTGCAAACGCTTTTCCAATACCACTTTGCTTTGGGGAAAAAAAGTTTTCTTTTGACTATTCAGGTGCGAAAAAGAAATAGCATCCATTTGGATAAACTAAATGTCAAGATAGCAAAAAGGAAAAGATTATTTTTGACCCCCAAAATGTTCCTGCATGTTGAACTCTATTTTGAGATGCACGAGTGCGAGATCATGTTTTTATTCAGCAGTTTTTTTGAAGTAAGGAATGGCAACACCAACAGTGTGACAGGTAAACAAATGAATTGACGCTTGGGGAAACTCCATGATATATTCCGTCTTACGAAAATACTTGGTACTTGATATTAAAAAATGAATAAGGAAAATGAAAGAAGTTTCTGACATGGAGGACCAGATTTATATTTTGTTTTCTTTACTATAAAATTTCTAATCTTTTCGAGTCAAGTAGGAATTTGATAAAAAAAGTTATTGGGGATGCTAGAAATGAAATCTTGGGAATACAGCAGATAAAGTTTTAAAGCTTATTTTTATCACATTTCCATTCTTATTTTTCTAAGAATTCTATTTTCAAATAGTTTAATTTTATGTTTAAAAACAATTTCAACCAATTGTGTAATTTATTATAATTAATGCCCATCAGATCCTTTCAGAAAAATTGAAAGATAGATATCTTAGATTCTTATTAAGAAATTTTACCTTAAATTCTATTGTGATCAATAAAAAAGTCAAACCAGTCGGGGGAATAACTGTTAATCTTATAAAACACAAAATTCGGAAGACAATGAAACCTTTTTCTTACACAATTCTTTATCTCATTTACCAATTATTTTCATAAAAAACTTTAAATAACCCACTAAGTCACTTAAAAGCATTTAAGAAAAATTTAAATCACTATAGAACGAAGCACAGAAAATTTTAATGCAAAGAGATAATTTCCTTTTGTTTCCGTGATAAATGAACTAGTTTGATAAAATCAATTTCTTCCTTGTCTTTGCTTTTACAATGCTTGTCCATTTCCGTTGCATTTTTATTTTTATCTAAAATTATGCCCATTTATCATCGTTATATACACACAAAATATCATACATATATAAAATTAGACTGAAATTGTTTTAAAAGTTACGTTGGAATTAGATAGGTTTTCCTCAGCATTATTTATCTAATCAGCAAACACTTTAATTTTTCATTTAAAAACAAACTAAACAGTATTTTTGTAAAAAGCACAACAGAAAAAGTGCCACAATTTAGTCACGTAAACTTTTTAAATGCCACGTTATTCAAAATTGTTCAACGCTTATTTTCGAAATTTGTTTTCATTAATCTTGTTTAATATTGTTCAGAGCTGATATTAGTCCCCTCTCCGCAAAATAAAAAAATCATTAAAATAAATATAAAATTAAAATATAAAAAAAAGAATAAAAAATAATAAATAAAAATAAAAATAAAAATACAAAAAATAAATAATAAATATACAGATTTGGGGACTCTGATTTAAATATGTCCATGGTATGTTTAAAAATCACAGTTTAAATATACTCCTTGATTAAAATATATTTATTGATATCAGACATAATGTTACATGAATTATAATTCAATATTATCGCTATATTATTTTGAGTTTGAAAAAATGTCAATATAAAAAAGCCAATGTCACTATAAAAAATATTTATAAGAAATTTATATCGGCAAAAAAATACAAAAATTTTCTAGTTCCTGCAATAAGTCGACGACTTAATCATATACTAAATTATATAGATTCAAAAAAAATCTTTATAACCAGCACTCCCTTATGCAGTCTATACATCTCAATCTTCCCAAGTATGCTTCTGTCTCGATTTGCAAACGCTTTTCCAATACCACTTCGCTTTGGGAAAAAGAAATTTTTCTTACTTGCCTATCCAGGTGCGAAAAAAGAAATAGCATCCATTTGGATAAACCAAATGTCAAGATAGCAGAAGGAAAAGATTATTTTTGACCCCCAAAATGTTCCTGCATGTTGAACTCTCTATTTCTTTTTTCTTTATCTTTACAAGAGCGAGATCATATTTTTTTTATTCATCAGTTTTTTTTAAGTAAGGAATGGCAACACCAACAGTATGACAGGTAAATGAATGAATTGACGCTTGGGGAAACTTCCATGATGTATTCCGACTTCGGAAAATACTTGGTTCGTGATGTTAAAAATGAATAAGGAAAATGAAAGATAGTTTCTGACATGGAAGATCAGATTTATATTTTGTTTGCTTTACTAAGATTTCTAATCTTTTCGAACCAAGTAGGAATTTGATGGAAAAAAGTTATTGAAGATACTAGAAATGAAATTTTGAATACGGTTGATAAATTTTGAAGCTTATTTTTATAACATTTCCAATCTTATTTTTCTAAGAATTCCATTTTCAATTGGTTTTATTTTTAAGTTTTAAAAATTTGAACCAATTGTATAAATAATTACGATTAAAGTCCATCAAAGCCAATCCAAAAAGTGAAAGATAGATATCTTAGATTCTTTTTAAGGTTTTTTTTTATCTTTAATTCTATTGTGATCAACAGAAAAAGTCAAACCACTCTGGGAGAATAACTATTAATCTTATAAAACACAAAAGCGGAAGACAATAAAACCCTTTTCTTACCCAATTCTTTCTTATTTATCGATTATTTTCATAAAAAAAACTTTAAATAACCCACTAAATCACTCATAAGCATTTAAGAAAAATTTAAATCACTATAGAAAGAAGCATTTTTAATAGAAGAAATTTTTAATTTAAAGAGATAATTTCCTTTCGTTTTCGTGATAAATGAACTAGTTTGATAAAATCAATTTCTTCTTTATCTTTGCTTTAACAATGGATCTCAATTTCCTTTTCATTTTTATTTTTATCTAAAATTATGCTCATATATCATCGTTATATACGCACAAAATATCATACAGTTACAAAATTAACTGAAATTTTTTAAAAAATTGCAATGAAGTTAAATAAGGTTTTTTCTCGGCATTATTTATCTAATTCTAAATGCTTTGAATTTTTATGAAAAAGTAAACAATATTGTTGTAAAAAGCATAATACAAAAACTGTCACAATTTAGTCCTGTGAACATTTTTAATGTCACAATCAAAATTGTCGAAAGCTTATTTTTTGAAAATTGCTTTCATTTATCTTGTTTAATATTGTTCGTAGATGAAATTAGTCGCCACCCAAATAAATAAATATACAAAAAATAATAATAATAATAAAAATTCGAAAAATATTAATAAAAATAAAAATAAATAATTATCAAAATAAAAAAATAAATAATAAAAATACAAATTTAGGGGCCACTGATTTAAATATATTCATTGAATTTTTAAAAATTCCCTTTAAATATATTCCTTGTTTAAAATATATCTGTTAATACCAATTAAATTACTTGCAATTTTTTTCATAAATTATAATTTAATATTAGCGCTTATTATAATTTAATATTAGCTTCAAAAAATACAAAAAAAAATTGCGAATTTTTTTTAATATTGAATCAATTGTATAATTTATATAGTTTTTATTTTATGTACATTCATTTAAACATGTATTTTAAATAACATAAAATAAAAAAAAAATCGATCCTAAATTTAAGATTAGGTTATAAGAATACTAACTTCAAATTCAATTAGTGAAGGGAAACCTAGTATAAAAATGCTATTATGCTTTTTATTGTTAGAAAAAAACAATTTTTCATTTCAATGAAATGGAAAAAAATATTTTTATCACTCACAAGTTTGAAATCAAGCAAAATATTTTTCCATTTATACCCAGCAATGGTTAATCAGAATATCAAAATGTTTTTAAAATACAAAATTTTTTATTAATATTTCAAAAAAAAATAATAAAATTTTGTTTAATTATTTTTTAATTAACATTATATACTACTTTAATTAATAGAGTATATCAAAATCAAACAATAAAACCTTTATTATTATAAGCGTACTTTCGATTATATATATAATTTATATAAAATTTATGGAATATATATTTATGGATAAAAAATTTTTATGAATCTCTTTTACTGATAGTTAAACAGAAAATGAAAATATTTTAATTATATTGAAATTTAAAATCTAATTCAGTAAAAAAAAAATAGCTGCTAGAGACATGGAAAGTCTCAGGCAGTTTGCGGAGTGAAACATGTTCAATTTCTCATGCAGATTATAACGCATATCCGAAATGTCAACTAACTCGGTCATCCATCAATTTGGAATTCTATCCTGAGTTTTAAAAAAATCGAAGAAATAAAAACTACTTAATTTTATCACATTCCAGAGCTAAAAATATTCTATATTTCAATAAACTTCAACTTTTTATGCCAAATTTATAAATGGACCCTAAAATAATGCATGGTATAATGACTGATTTAACTATTATTCAAGTAAATTGTCTACCATTTCAAAATCTTAAACAACTATGTCCTCCAAAATACAAATTTACTAAACTTTCCACTTCGGCCATTCTAGCATTCGATATCCACTTTAAGCTATTCCGATTGTAGGACCACAAAAAAATACTCATTCTAATGGAATAAAAAGACAAACAAAAAAAACACTGTACAAAAATGAACGATAGTGCACAAATATAGTCTTTAATCGAATTGTTTACAACGTTTCAAATGGAATCCGATTCTTTTACAATTGCCTCAGTAAAAAATGATTTGGAAAATGAAAACATTACAATAGCTTAAAATGCTTTTGGAAGAATACGCCTGTACAAAAATTCGAGAGTTTTTCATTGATTTTAAATATACAATATGCATACACATCAGGTTTGGGACCAAAATGGTTTTAAACTACATTTAACTACATCATTTTTAACATGCTCTTTTGACTCAATTGTAACAATGTTTAAAGTCAACAATGTATTTGATATGAATATCCACTTAGCATTTACATTTGTGGATTTTTTTATTAAATTCTTCTCTTTTATCCTGATTTCTATTCAAGAATAGAATTATTGGCTGGATTACAGCTATATTAAATTCAATTGTTTGTAGAAGCTTGGCCCAATAATTCTTGTGCCTTGAAACAGCTTTTAAATATTATATATTAACAGCTCAAAAATATTCAAATCCTTTATATTATGCATTAAAAATAAAGGAATAAATTATTTTAAAGAACGGGAAAGTCAGATATCATGTAAATTATTTCAAATGGAATTTAATGTCGAATAACGTCAAATAAATAACGGCAAAAAAAATATAGAGAAAAGCATCAATAATTCTTTTAACTGTAGCGGAAGAAATACATAAATCTCCATAAATAAGGGGAGAATGCGATAATTTTGTTCAAATTATTTTTGAAATATTCAAATCCTTTATATACTTAATTCGTGAAAGACGAATATATTTTTAAGAATAATATTAAAATATTACTCCAATTTCAATTGAGAAGAATTCTTTGAAAAGACATTTTATAATATACCATTACCCAAAATGTTATCTTTTTATGATATTCAATATGAAATGGAAATGTATTTCTTAAAATTTGCTTATGTATAACCTTGCATAAGAACAGTACTCCTCGTGAAATTTTTGGAAAAATTTTTTTTCATGCTGGTATTTATTTGCTTAAAAGATTCAAAAAATACTGAAAATTGTTTCCATTAAGTGAAAATAAAACAAACAATTTAATATTAAATAGAAATTTTTAAAATTGTAAAGCACTTTACTATTCAATAGTGTACATGGATTATCTGAGAAAATTTTTCTATCTATTATAGAAATATGCATTTATGCAAATATATGCGAATATGCATGCACTTATGATTAGAAATATTTCATTTCAAAAATATTAATTAATTTATTTAAATAAATATTTTTGCGATCATAACTAATTAAATGAAATTATGTTATAAAGCATTCATTTTATATAAAATATTTTAAATAATATTGCTAGAAAAATGTAACATTTTGACAAAAAGTACTGCACAGTGTACAATAAATATATGTATGATTTTTTAATTTTTTATTTTGATAAATTTTTGTTTTCCAGATGTTTTTATAATCGAATTTTAAAAAAAGGTACTTTTGTATCCTATTTTTAATTTATATTGCTAATGATTAATTACAAACCATAATAAACAATTATTGATTAAATATTTGTCGAAATAATTTTTTTTAATATTCATACAAAATTTAAAAATGTAATTCATCAATACTCTTTCTATCGATAAATAATTTTTTTTAAATTAAAAAATGTTTATCAAACAAACTATTTTTAAATTTGAAATCGAAAAAACTGAAATTTTTTTCTGATCAAAATCAAAATTTCTTGCAACTGCATTTATATATTCTATTTTTTTTTTAAATTGCTTTGACGAATTTACAACAAAGTAATAATTACTTAACAATAACAACTTAATAAAGTATTAAATACTTATTTGACGTGTCATTCCTTTTTTAAAACAAAATCAATTCCATGCTTATAAAACAAAATATGAAAACAAACCTTTCACATATACTTTGAATCACTTTTATTCAAATATTCAATTTGAATCACTTTCATTCAAATATTCTTTCGTACATTCAAAAAAAAAAATTTAATTAAATTCTCATTTTTGTAATAGATTTTTCTTCAGTAGTTTAAACATTTTAGTAATATTTTATTAAAAAATTAGAATTTAGTAAATCTTTTTCATTTGTTGCTCTCTGGCGCTCGGTGTCACACATTTTTGGTTCTAGTCCTGGGAGTGGCATGGATTTTGGTAAAGTTTCGAAACACGCTTTAAACCGTAGGTCCCAAGTCTAATATGATTGTAAAGTGTTGGATGTAGGGCTGACAACCCTACCCCGGTTCGAACGAAATTCAGTATATATGCACTCAAAAGGACCTGGGGAGAACGCACCCTCCTCAAACTGTTTCAAACACAATATAGAGACATTACTACTTTAAAAAAGCCATAAACATATCAACTGTATATAAAATTGCGAATAAACTCAATCAAATATGAAGCCCAACTCCTACAACGCTAGATGGCCTGACAGCTAATTGACTAGAACTCTGGCTCTTGGTACCACAGGTTTCAGGTTCGAATCCTGATGTCCAGTGTATGTTTGTGGTTGTTCATAATCCACATTAAGCCGTAGGTTCCGATCTGATATGAATGTAGAATGTTGGCCGTAAGGTTGGCAACCCTACCCCGTAAAGAGAAAAACTACTCATGCTTCTGAATCTGCCAATAGGCTGACAGCAATGGTCCAACATGGACTGTAGTGCCGGGGAGTTAGTTTATACTTTCTATTTAAAGTTCGGTTTTTGCACCAAAAAACATAGGATATATTTTAGACTTTACATCGATATTTTTAATTTTGAATACTTTTGTTTTGAAAAGAATTGATTGAAAATGGTGATTTGTCTTCCCAAATTTCTTCAATCATAATTTTTAACTTCCTTTGTCTTAATATTTCAAACTTTCGAATCTCCACTTACATAAAATATTTCTGAAAACTAACGTCATTAATGTCAAAAATATTTATAAGGAATTCATATCGGAACAAAGTATAAAACTCTTCTAGTAATATAAAAAATCTTGTTCTGTAACATCTAGTTCAAGTTAAATCTATAAAAATCTAGTTTCTGCAATAAGTCAACGACATAATCATTGACTAAACTATAAAAATTCAAAAAGAAATCTTTATATGCAGCACTGCCTTATGCAGCTCATACATATCAATCTTCCAAGGATGTTTCTGTCTAGATTTGCAAACGCTTTTCCAATACCACTTCGCTTTGGGAAATTTTTTTATCTCTCTTGACTATCCAGGTGCGAAAAAAAGAGATAGCATCCATTTGGATAAACCAAATGCCAAGATACCAGAAGGAAAAGATTATTTTTGACCCCCAAAATGTTCCTGCATGTTGAACTTCATTTTTAGATGCACAAGAGTGGGATCATGTTTTTATTCATCAGTTTTTTTTTTTAAAGTAAGGAAAGTAGAAACGCCAACAGTATGACAGGTAAACGAATGAATTGACGCTTGGGGATACTTCCATGATGTATTCCGTCTTAGGAAAATACTTGGCTCGTGATGTTAAAAAACGAATAACGAAAATGAAATAAATTTCTGGCATGAGAGATCAGATTTATATTTTGTTTCGAATTTGATGTGGGAATGTGAGTGGAAATTTGATGGAAAAAAAGTTATTGGAGTTACTATAAATAAAATTTTGGAATACTACTGTGCCCACAAAGTAAGACAAATTTTTATTTTTTTTTCAAATTATTCTTGCAAATTTATTTCATCGACTTCAAAGTAATCCCCTCTGGACACAATGCACTTATGCTAACTTTTTTTCCAATCCTCAGTGCATGCTAAAATCATCGTCAGGGATGGCCTTCAAGCGCGCCGATACAAGTTGAATTTCTTCAATCGAATTAAAACGGTGGGAGGGGTCTTTTTAGTTTACAGAATAGCCAGAAGTCGGACTGTGCGAATAAGGTGATTGTGGAACGATATGGGATTCATTTTGGACCTAAAAATCACGAAGAATCAATGCAATATGAGTAAGCGCATTATCGTGATTCAAAAATCAAGAGTTGTCTTTCCATAAATGTGGCCTCTTTTTGCGAATAACTTCACGCAAACGACACAACTCTGAAATAATATTCTTTGTTGACAGTTTGGCCAGGCAGAAGGAATTCATAATGTACCACACCACGGCAATCGAAGAAAAGAGTCTATTTTTCTAAGAATTCTATTTTCAATCAGTTTTATTTTTAACTTTTATAAAAATTGAACCATTTATGTAATTTATTACGATTAAATTCCATCAGATCCTTTCAACGAAAAGTTAAAGAAGTAAAAGTTAATCTTAGATTCTTTTTCATATATTTTGTCTTTAATTTTATTGTGATCAACAGAAAAAAGTCAAACCAATCTGGGGAATACCTATTAATCTTATAAAACACAAAAGTGGAATACAATAAAACCCTTTTCTTACACAGTTCTTTAACTCATTTATCGATTATTTTCATAAAAAAAAAACTTTAAATACTCTTCTAAATCACTTAAAAGCATTTAAGAAAATTTAAATCACTATAGAACGAAGCACAGAAATTTTTAATCGAAAGAGATAATTTCCTTTCGTTTTTGTGATGAATGAACTAGTTTGATAAAATCACTTTCTTCCTTATCTGTGCATTAACGAGGGATATCAATTTCCGTTAAGCTTTTATTATTTTATCTAAACTATGCTCATACATCATCGTTAGAAACACACAAAAATATCATACACATACAAAATTAAAGTGGAAATTTTTAAAAGTTACATTAGAATTTATAGGGTTTTTTCCTCAGCATTATTCATCCAATTTCCGAATGCTTTGAATTTTTATAATAAATAAACAGTATTGTTGTAAAAAGAATAACTCAAAAAGTGGCAGAATTTAATCATGTGAACATTTTTAATGCCAAATTATTCAAAATTGTTCCAAACTTATATTTGAAATTGGTTTTCACTAATCTTGCTTGAAATTGTTCGTAGTTGAAAGTAGTCGCCCCAACGCAAATAAAAAATAATTAAAATAAATATAAAAAATATAAAATATAAATTATAAAAATAAAAATAAAAATAAATAAATAATTACAAAAATAAATAATAGAAACACAAATTTGGGGACACTGATATAAATATATTCATGGTATGTTTAAAAATCACTTTTAAATATATTCCTTGATTAAAATATACACTGGTGTCCAAAAGTTAAGCATAAATCGTAAAATGCGAAAAACATGGAATAAATATTCGTAAAATTATTCCAAATTTCTTGCGGATATTAATTGGGTGAAGAAGAAACATTGGGTTTATGCAAAACTTTTCAGTCGACTACGTCCTGCGCGAAGCACCTGCGCAGGTCGGAACGCAGAGAAACAGATTCACGCAGCATAGGCAGTTCAGACAAGTTTCGTGCAACTACTGTGCGAAGGAGCGTTGTTAACCATCAAAAAGGTGAATGATGGCACAAAGACGCCAATCGGACATGTTTGCGAAAGGAAGAATCGTTGGAATGCTGGAATCCGGACGATCACAAAACCGATGTGTCTCCAATTTTGAATGTGGACCAGTCTGTGATCTCAAGACTGTGGCAGGGTTTCAAAGAACGGGAGATGTTACCCGACAACCAGTCAGGTCGACCAACCCCTAGCCAAAACCGATATCTGGTAATAAGTGCGCGGCGTCAGAGCAGCAGTAGTGTCAGAGCACTGGGTTCGGCGCTCACAGTCGCCACAGGAATACGAATTTCGAGACAAACTGTTTACAGGAGACTCAATCATGCTGGCCTGTATGCCAGAAGACCAGCAGTTTGCCTTCCCCTCACGTCTGCACACAAACGCGCTCGTTTGAACTGGAGTTTGAAACATCAACATTGGAGTGTGGGAGAGTGGGCCAATGTGATGTTCAGTGACGAGTCCCGGTTTTGTCTGAGTAGTGATTCTCGTCGGGTAACGATATGGAGAGAACGTGGAACACGTTTTGAACCAAGAAACATAACGGAAAGACATCATTTTCCATCAAGGGGAGTAATGGTATGGGCAGGCATCATGATGGACGGCCGCACAGACCTCCATTTCTTTGAGACGGGGTCTGTGACTGGTCAAAGATACAGAGACGAAGTTCTTGAGCCTTATGTTCGCTTGTTTCGAGGTGATGTCGGTCCTGAAACGACGAAAATGCGTCATGTCACCGATCGGTGCTGGTTGATGACTTCCTTGAAACGGAAAATATGTCGTGGCCTGCGAACTCCCTGATTTAAATCCTATCGAGCATGTATGGGATATGATCGGGAGACAAATTGTAGCCCTTTCGCACCAACCAAGCTCCGTTACAGAACTGAAGAGAGCTCTCCAAGAAGCTTGGAATCGTTTGAGCCCACAACTCATTCATCATCTCATAGCAAGTATGGTAAATTGCTGTGCAGCGTGCCTGGCTGTCAGAGGTGACCACACGCCTTATTAAACTGCATCATCAGTATTTTATTTAATGTTTTCTTTTACTTTTTTTCTTTAAAGTGTGAACCCTTTCTATGCTCAGTTTTCTTTCAAACTGCTACTTAGGATAATAAAATTAATTATTATCGTTCTTTTGATTTGCGTTCTTATTTTATAACCATTTTATACTCGCATATCACGTTTCCCGCCATTCTGATTTACAGTTCCTTCTTTATTCACATATTTATCAATTATGCTTAACTTTTGGACACCAGTGTACTTCATATATAGAAACAAAATTGTCTTCCATTCATTCTCTTATATTGATTCTGCATTTTAACAATTACATATCCACGAAAACCTTTTAAAAAATCCCTCTCAATTTAATTTACATTAACTAAGCTTTTTAAAAATGAACTTTTAATTAACATAGTTTGGAAAATATAAAGTCAATGGTAAATTAAAATTATTCCAATATTGACCTAAGCGATACTGAATGCAGAACTAACTGCTATGAAAATACATAAAACTCAAATTTACATTAAACCAGCAAACGTTTACAGAAGTTTTTCTTCCACATTAGATTTTATAACTTATTTTTCTAAAATTTTTCCGTAGAAAAATAAATACTTATATCCTTATTATGTATATTAAACTAAATGAAAAAATAAATTTAATAAAAAAAAAGGAAACTCCGAAATAAATCTTAGAGCATATTTAATTTCTAAAAAAAAATGATTTTTGATAATTATAATTTAATCCTTTTTTTTTCTCCCATCTTCTCTTTATTCAAATCTATTAAAACAAATACTTTGCAGATATTTGAACTCATTAAAAGAAGCGTAAAGAACGTATATTTCTCTGAAGCATTAATTAGAACAGGTTTAAATGGAAACAGGACTCAGAAATAATAATTTTTTTCTCAACAATTAATTATTTTTTTAATTCAATTAGAAATCTTATTAAAAAAGGATGTAATTCAAAATTATTTTTCCTTGCACCTAAAAAAAACTATTTTTTTCAGGGAATAAATATATTATTTTTTTAAGGTGTGTCTTATTTAAAATAATGAAGTAATTTTTCGATTGTTTAAGGATAGTTAAGTTTATATTTCATTTGATTTACTAAAACTTGCTATTTTAATATGCATAAGGGATTTATTTATTTTAATTTCAAGAGTAGTTTATAATCTTTCCTGCTAAAATGATTTCAAATACATTTCATTAAAATCCTTTAAATAAGTAATTTTAGAACATTTAGTTGCTATAAATAATTTGGACAAATAATCTAATTATCTTATAAAACACTTCAGAAAAACGAATTTTTCTTACATTTTCAACTTTAATTAAAATGTTTACATTTCGTTTCATTATGTTTCATTCATTTTATATCGGCAACGATGCAATGACTCTGGTACCATTAAAAGCAGAATAAATACAAAAAATAATGTACACGTAAATAATCCTTGTATAAATATTAAATTACGAAACAAGATTTAATACATTAGAGCATACAGGTGCTTTATAATTTTCGTGAATGTAACAAATATATTGTAAACAATTTTATTTTGACTTAAGAATAACTTAAGAAGATTTACAATGCAACGTTATTACGCAAAATAAAAATAGTAGCATTGTTGAAAACTAATGAGTTGCAATTTAAAATTTAGTACAGCATTGTTAAAAATTTATTATGCAATTACTTACGATAAGAAGAACTTTTATTGTGAGTATGGTTTTGTTTGGTTTATCGTTCTACGGTCATTTTTTGCACACTTTGTGCCAATTAGACAGGAATCTACAATTTAACTTGATTCCGAACCCCTAACAAATATCCATGCCACCGCCAGTATTCAAACCTGAAGCCTGTGGTACCAACGGCCAGAGCACTAGTCTATATTGTTTAATATGTACATGTAAATTATCATGATGTTCATAATAATACAACAAAACCATAACAATATTCGCTGTACAAAAACCGAAAGTGTTTCTCATTCAGACCTCTCAAAAAAAAGTTATTCAAGATCCGATGCTGCATTAACGAAACTGAAAAACGTATTGTAGTGTGCAGGTCGGGTAGCTAGATTGTGATTGTGTGTGGTTGGGTTGAGATATTTGAGACACAGGTTGAGAACACACAGCTTTATTTACGCATGCACGAACACCACACTCAGACAATTGGATACAGACATTATGTAACACATTTGAATATATATAATTATAGATTAATGGAAGGATTCCACTTCTAAGCCCAAAAACCCCATACTCAGGTATGCACAGGGTACGCGAAACATATTCCCTCTCCAAGTGTGGCCAACTAATACGCTGGGGTTCGTTGAATATATTTCCTCTCGTTATGACAGACTATAGAAGTAACTGAACGTTTCTCAATAGAAGAGCGTGGTCGCTCTATATTTCCTCTCGGATAAGAATCTCGAGGACTACTGATCATTTCTCCTGAACGCCACAAGCAGTGCTCATGCCAGGGCGGAGGAGGAAGCACAGTCACATTATACACACAAATATCAAAAGGTGAACGGCTACCTATATATATATAGAGAGAGAGAGAGAGAGACTTTAATATATAAAGTAAAGTAAAAAAAAAAGTAAAAAAAAGAAATAAAAGTAAAGTAAAAAAATAAAAGTAAATAAAAAATAAAAGTAAAAAAAAAAATAAAAAAAAAAAAAATAAATAAAAGTAAATAAAAATAAATAAAAGTAAAAAATACTTTTTAAAATTTATATTTTCACATCCATTAATTAAAACTATTTTTATTATAATGTTGGGAAGAATTTTAAAAATGAATAGTAATTTGCTAGCAAATAGAAAATTAAACCACAAAATATTTTCTCATTCATTTTCTAATTAATTTTGGATTTTCTTTATAAAAAAAGAAGATATAAGTATTTGTTGATATATTTGAAACATCTCTAGGATAAAATAATTAAAAGTGTAAAGAATATGTTTTTATTAATTATTTATATTTTTTTTTGAGTGCATAGGATATATTATACGTAATTAACATTTATTAAAATATTGATATTGGCCTTACAAAGTAAAAGAAATTTTAAATTAATTTTTAAAAATATTTACAATATTTTAATCTACATATTAAAACAATTCTTCATATTTGAAACAAAAATAATGCTTTTTAAAATATCATTAATTTCCTTTAGAGCCAGATTTCAAAATTGTGTATTTCCTCTAAGCTCAAACCCTAATTTTATTTATTTTTTACTGACTTCTATTTGCTAGAACGTTAATCTTCATATTGGAAATAATTATCACAAAAATAAATAAAAAACACAAAATTTTCATTGACGTTAAAAATATTAAGATTCGAACTTTTTTTAACAAAATAAGGTTGTTTAAGTGATCATAAAAGTTTTTATTCTTAATTTTAATTCTTCGGTATTTAAACGGAACATCTTGATTGAGTATTATTTTACTAGTAACACTTCATTTTTTCATAGAGTAATTTTGTAAAAGCATTTATAGAAGTAGGGTTATTTTTCTGTTTATGATTTTTGAAAGTTTCCTTTACTTTCAATTTCCTTTACAATTTAATTTTTTCAGAACATTTTTAAACCTTTGTGTACTATTTTTAAACTATCAAGTTATACTGTTTGTGAGAAAATATCTAATAAAAAAGGCATTAAACTTTCAAATGCTACTTATGATGAGTTGGTAGGTTCGGTTAAGTACTCATACAAATTTTATTCTTAATTTTAATTCTTCAATATTTAAACAGAACCCTCTTGATTGAATTTTATTTTAACACTTCGTTTTTTCATAGAATAATTTTGTAAAAACATTTACAGAGGTTGTTTTTAAAGTTTCTTTATTATCAAATGAATAAATAAAATCTCTGGGTTAGAAATCCATTGTAAGCATGTCCTTTTTTCCCCCCCTCTTTTAATGCAAAAAAATATGTATTTATATTCCGTTGTAAATGATGCTGTAATACATTATGTAGTTGAAGAATATTTTTCTATTTAATAGTTAATGTGTTGAAGGGAAACATGTGAAAACATTATAAGAAGTTCCTTTACATTAAAGAGATATCTTAACAATATTTACGGTTTTTATGTAATATATCATCTGACATTCTTTTTGCAAGCATAATTCTTCTGTGGAGTGATAAATGATAGTGGTTCAGAAAGTTTTTTTCTAGGAGAGACAGCGAAAGAACTAAACGCTGTTCTACTTTCTCTTGAGAATTCCACTTTGGAACACATAACATCCCAGAGAATTTTACTTTCGCTTCTAACGTCACGTGTCAATGCTGGATGCTTTCTGACTGAGATGTAAAAAAATGCTTTTGTAGTTTTCTTTTTGTATTTTCTCTTGCTTCGGTTCCTTTCTTCTACTATGTGTGGGAAAAAAAAGTAATATATAACCCAGAACAGACAGCACAGACCAAGCTCCTGACAGGATGTCTCTTTAAATGTTTCTTTTTCATTAAGCAAATCCATTAAGTAGTCTACCACTCTTTGTTTTGTCTTTTCGTAATTAATTTCAAAAGAAATACAAAAAATATTTCTAAATTTTCAGAAATGGGGCAAGTTGAATTTCAGTTAAACAGATACTGTAAACTTCGAATTATCTGTCGCGATTTAAATATTTTTATTCATATATATATATATATTTAATTTAAATTATAATATTATATATATATTTAAATTAAATTATATATATAGATTTATTTAAATTATTTTTTTTTATTTTATTTATTATTCACATATTTATTTAAATTAATTTTTTTTTTTTTTTTAATTCCATCTGCTTTATTATTTTAAATGATTAAACCATTTTTTATTCATTTTATTCTTGTTACATTAACATACATTAATTGTTACTTTTAGTTGAATTTATTGTATATTCAATTGAATTTATTATGTACAATTTCATATCAGAAAATATTGACAGTAAATATGAAATTTTTTAGTATTAGAAAGTTCGCAATTCAAACAACCTCTTTATTCATCGAAATTTTTAAGTTAAAATTAAAACTTAACCTTTTCTCCATTTAATTTTTGCGTGTGTTTAATTTCTTCGTATTGCAAAAAAATATCCTTCTCGATTATAAGTAAGCACTCTTCAATCAGACATTTGATGGCTCGTCACTTTCTATAATCCGGCACCGATCAAGCCGTTCGTTTTTGGATGTTGTGTAGATTCCGCCTTTGTTGATTTGGCAATGCACAAGGCTACCCTTTCTCATTTTTCCTCAGTGTTCATCATAACTATCTGTTTTCATTTCAGTACAGCACAGAACTCATAAATCTGCAAAATTTTAAATTTAATATAACTCATAATGATTTTAGAAGAGATTCAAAGAACGAAAAACAAAGCCAAGAACAAGAACGGAAAGAACGGAACAAAAAGTCCAAATAATATTTTAACGGTAACTATATATTTTTTAACGGTAACGTTTTTTTTTAATTCCTATTATTAGCTCACACTCTCCCTATATATGTATCTTGTTCAAATTTTCAATCGTTCATAAAACACTTTTTATTTATCCACTCAAGTTCAAGTACATTTTTTGAACTTGTAGTGGATGACACTTGATGTTAATACAGTTTTTCAAATATTAATTCAGTAATTAAATTTAATAATTTAATTTTAGTTTTTTTAGATTTAAGTTGCACGTATCTACCAATGTAAATGGCGCCAGATGTACGAGAAAAAAATTCAACTTTACTTATAAAAGAACTTTCTCAATTCAGTGAAAAAAATGGAATTGACTTTAAAATTTTTTATATTATTTGTTTTCTTACGGTAGAAGATATGTCATAACTTCTATTAATTCTCATTGTGCTGTATTATTTTTGTAATGCTTGTTTTTTATCAATACAAGTACATTCAACTAAATTAAAGCTCAATGTCCGTACGAATTGTGTAATTGCTAAAAGGGCAAAATATTTTGTTAGATATTTAGTAGGATTTGTTTGTCCTACTAATCCAATTAGTAGATGTCGTCACTGAATATGTGTCAAAGGAGAGTTTTTCCCACACACATATTATTAATGAAATGTGAACTTTGACCCGTGGAGCCCCATGACCCTTTGAAGGAGAAGGACAGGACCCATCATAGCAAGTTTGGCAGTCGACGAGAGTGAATAGCTGCGTGACGTAACGAGAGAAAGGATCGATCTAAATAATTAATTATTGTAAATGTAGTTATAAATAATAGTGTGTGTAATTAAAAAATGGCTAGAAAAGAACCTCCTGTTTCTTCATTTTGTTTTTAAATTACCCCCAAGACAACACCGTATATTTATATTATCTACACAAGTTCAGAATGTGAGTAAACACATTAATTATGTACAGGTTTTAATCGTTTAAATTTCTATCTAAGAGTGATTTATCTTTGGTACACCCGTCAGAACAGTATTGATGTTCAATAAACCGGCAAAAAATCGATCACCTCTGTACGGTCGTGGTCCCAAACGTGGCAAATTAAAGAACGTTTACAGTAGAAAAAATCAGAGATGGAAGAAAAATAATTTATCACAGGGTAATAAATCTATATATTCTGTCCTGTACTAAACAGAGTAATTAAAAATAATAGATGTAGTACATGGATTTTGCCTATCATTATTTAACTGGAGAACATAAATTGCAAACTTAAAAATTAAGGAACTTAAACATGGATAAATTCATGCGATTATTGAAAAACGGGATTTGACCAATTTGATTAGAAAAGAATCAAAGGCGACATGCTATTTGTTGCAAATTATCATCCATCGATATCCCAAGTATTTTTTAATATATTTTTGACAAATATATTAAAATATTATCATAATATACTAAAAAAAAACTGACATTAAGGATATTTTATTAGTGAACATGATTCCCTTGTAGAAGAAATAAATTCTTGTCTTTGACTTTAGTTTCACCTCGAAACCTACTGAAAATTTACATGTCTATTTCGTGTGCTCTGTCTTGAATTTTTTAAATTGTTTTATTTCTGATTTTTGATTGTGTTATTGGGAGACCATAACTTTCTTGACCTTAATATAAATATTGAAAAATTTCTGATATTTAAAGTAGCATATCAAGAAAGGGGGCTATTGAAGATCTAAGGAATATTTGTCTGATTTCACATCAAAATCGGCAAATGCAATTTCCAGTTTCAACGGAAAAAAAAATAGAAGATATCATTACATTACCCCTTCTTTATGTTTTGGTCAATAACAAAAAGTGAAGTTGTAAAAAAAAAAAATTGTTCTTAAACCAGCATTTGATTCTTTTCTCAGGTCAATATCATAAGTGTTGTTTTCTGCATGCCATTTCCATTTAAAAGATTTGTAGATTTATAACATCTGTTGTAAAAATCTAAGGAAGTGGAAAAATATTGAGGTAAAATAAAGGAAAAAAAAAATATAAAGGTCATACTTATATTATTTTATTTACCTAAATATATAGTATAAAAAACGTTTGCTACTAAAACATTGTCAGGATTACTAATTTTTTTTTTCTTTATGAAAACAATTTTTACCGTAATTGATAAAATAATGAATTTAAAAAAAGTTGAATGATAAAAGAAAATTGAATTCTTCGACAAAGAATGAATTCCTTTGGTGTTTTAAATCTCGATATTTGTTATGATAGTAATCTCCATAAATTTATTTTTCTTGATTGAAGTTTAAATCCTGGATAATAAAAGTAAAAAATTTCATTTATAATGGAAAATGATTTCATTTTTTTTTTATATTTTTGATCCAACTTTTCTTCTTTTATTTAAATTGATTTGGAAATGAAAATATCGGGTTTCATAGAAATTCGAACATTAAAATCTTGAATTGCTCACGAATAGCAATTTTCTTGAATAAATTTGAATGTCTCTGAATAAATACTAGAAATACTGACATTTTTCAATCTTCTAATTGTTATTGATATGATATTAAGCTTCCTTTTTGAAAATATTTTGGTAAATTTAAGAAGTTATTATACATTAGGCATAGAGTGGCTTCCAAAAAGGTTTTTTGTACGCTTTTTTGAATTTCAATGAAATACTGCTCGATCCACTGATAAAAATTAATATTTCAGAATGAGAATTTTCTATAGTTAGTAATATTTTTTTTCTGAAATTCAATAATAACAACAACAAAAATTATCACACATAAGTCTTTATGCATTAAAAACTATCCATATATTCGTGAATATTGTAATATTTTGGTTAGTGGTTGGATATTCTTGCAGATCCACAACAGCTTTTAAATATCTGGTCATTGAGTTCTCTAGTCTTTTTTTGTAATTTCTGCAATGTTCTTTTAGTATTCAATCCTTACAGTTTAATTCAGTTTCATTTTTATTGTCACATCTTCGTACTCCAACCTCTAATTATCTCCAAACAGGTTCTATTGAGTTTTTAATCCTATGACTGAGGTGGGAATTGTTTGGTTTTATTGTTGGTATCCTATGAAGATGATATGTACACATTGATTTAATTTTCGATTTAAGTCTAAGGCGCAAACGCTTTTATTTTCAATTTTTAAAGTATACAAACACTTTTAGAATCAACTTTATGGACAATTTGCCATGTAAGAAAATCTTGAGTGTTTTAAATATTTAGTAATTCAAAAGTTTGTCAATCTCCACTTGAAATAAATAAAAAAATATTATTATTTCTACTGTTTATTTCGCTAAAATTTAATTTAAAAATTTATATTTAAAATTTTTCAATTTATAAAATACATTCTTGTCATTTTTTTTTAATATTTTTGAACCAATTCAAGTTCCTTATTTCCCTTTTTAAATTATTTTCAAAAACTAAAATCTCCAGTAAAAATGATAAATTAGCTTTAATACATGACAAATAAAATTATGTTATAATAAAATGACGTTACAGCTCGATGCAAAACACAATAAGCTAGAGATTATTTTATTTTTTTACACATTCAATAAAGATAATAAATTTTGCATTAGATTGCTTTTAAAATAGGGCATGCTTTGTAAAACATTGACAAGCGTTGGATATCTCCTTTCTATTTATTTGCCGAAGGTATTTAAATTTAAATTTATTAAGTCTGTCGTCACTCATACAATGCATTTTATGGGTTATAACGCTCAATAAATGTCTCTTCAGAGAAATTCTGAAAAAAAGCATATTTTTAGCTTGTTAAATATTTTACCCCAAAGGGGCTCTGGGATATATATTTTGTTTCGTTATCGCTCATATTAGAATGCTTCTAGGTCATCAATATTAAAACATCTCATGTTATGAGATGGAAAAAAAACGTAGAATGGTACGACAAATTTAATATTCTTCATAGCTACAATTTTTTTTGCAAAGTTAAATGTTTGCACAAAGATTTGAGTAAAGAAAAATTGTATCAAATGCACCTCTGAGGATGCGATTCCAGTTTTATGTCTTTAAATAAATATTTTCAAAATAAGATTATTAATGTCAAAGTGTGTTATAACATTTTATTAATAAAAGCTTACTACATTTTTATTATAAATTACTTTAATATTCAATAACAAAATTTGGGTAAAAACTGGTTTTTTATGAAAGAAATATGTTGTTTTTATATACATCATTACTATGATGTCGAAAACATAGTTTCTGTCTCTAAATTTTTATATAAATTCCTTCTAATGGCAGTAGAAAATTTATTAACTAAAATTAAGTTTTGATCAAAAATAAATTTTATAAATAAGAAAAATGATGCCACATTATTTTTTGTAAGAGCTTATAGAAATGGGGCTTGTGTATTAGAATTATAAGATAAATTTATGAGATTTTTGGTGAGGCAAGATTTATAATTTTTTATAGTTAGATGATTTAATAGTTTGTAGAAATAACGATGTCCTAACTTGTCCTCGAAGATTAACCTGAGTAGCAGTTCCATTGATTTACAAAATATTCTTCAGTGTAGTTGTTGTAATAATTTTGTTCTGCCATTAATAACTTTCAAAATGGTCCAAGCATTAAAAGTTTGGCACTGTAAAATTGGTTTTTATATAATTATTAAAATAAATTCCTGTGGTGCAAAACATTTTACTTTTCTATTATTGATAAAGCTATTTTAATTTGATGTATGTTCTAAAACATCGTGTTGTAATTCCAACATTTTTTTAATATTTTCTGCTGGAAATTAATTCCAAACATTATATAACATCTCGTGTTTATAATTTGTGCCATTTTAAGACTAGATTTTAGGCAATTTTGAATTTCAATTTGTACTTTTAAAGTATGTTTCAAACTGTAAATAAAAGAAATTTATTTTTTAAAGACGTTAGTTAAAATAGTTATAAAATAGTTATGAATAATTTTTTCAAAACTATTTTGTCAAACACATTCATGTTATTGGTCTTCACTTTTTAAAAAAAATATGTATGTATGTGTTTTCCAGCATAACTTTCTGAATTTATTATTTTCAAACGTTCGTATCCAGAACACTAAGAAACAAATTTTTTAAATTATTTAATAAAACATTTTTTTTTTTATTAGCATCATATTTTCATGCCAACATTAAAAACCTAACTGGGATAATAGTAAATATTGAAAACAATAAGACAGAAAATTTATTAGTTTTCTATTTATTTTCATTTAACTGGCACTGTTATATTATTAAATTCTAAAATTATAGCGCATTAAAGTGTGTTTTTATTAAGAATTACTGATTATTTAGCCTATGTATTACTTAAAAGTGAATTAATAGAAATCTTTTAATTCTTCGCATATATATTTTCTTAACAAAATTTGCCAAAAATAAAAAATTTCTTTCTATTATTTTTAAAGAGAAATAACTTCGAAAATATCAATATTAGAATAAAAAAATACTTAACATAATAAAGGATATAATTTTTGGCAATTAAATTAAATTAACACATGATATGATTTTTTTTTTAAATAAACAGAATATATTTCCTTTCTATATATTCTGAAAAGATTCTTTAATCCGAACATCACCGCGCCTCTCTTCTGCGGTCATTCCAGTGAGTATAATAAAATTACACAGAAATAGTGTTCCAGAAAACTGTGACAACCGTCCGTAGAAAATCAGTCTTGGAAAATAATTGAGATTTGAAGCGTAATTGAATTTGCATCTCCAACGCCGACACACTCGACTTAATTCGTGCACTGTTAAAGACGACGTATAACTAAATTTCCCATGACAGATATCTATTCATTTATATACGCTGGCAATGAAATTGACAATATTTAAATTGACAAGCTCACTCACAAGCTTATCAAGATGTTTATTATTTGTTTAAGTTAAAATAGTTGTTTAAACTTTCAAGTTTCAATTTTGTAAAAAAATGAACATTTTATCATTATAATTTTAATTGATCTGATTTACATAAAAACTCAATTGACATTATTATCAGAAAATGAATTTTTAATTTTTATTTATTTAAAAGTGAAATATAATTGGATTTAAAATTCAACAATCCGTGTTATTCGAAAATGAATTCGTATTACTGAAATTCTTGAATTCATATTAAAAAATTCTAGAATCCGTATCACTAAAATTCTTGAATTCGTATTACTAAAATTCTTTAATTCGTATTACTAAAATTCTTGAATTCGTATGACTAAAATTCTTGAATTCGTATGACTAAAATTCTTGAATTCGTATGACTAAAATTCTTGAATTCGTATGACTAAAATTCTTGAATTCGTATGACTAAAATTCTTGAATTCGTATGACTAAAATTCTTGAATTCGTATGACTAAAATTCTTGAATTCGTATGACTAAAATTCTTGAATTCGTATGACTAAAATTCTTGAATTCTTATGACTAATATTCTTGAATTCGTATGACTAAAATTCTTGAATTCGTATGACTAAAATTCTTGAATTCGTATGACTAAAATTCTTGAATTCGTATGACTAAAATTCTTGAATTCGTATGACTAAAATTCTTGAATTCGTATGACTAAAATTCTTGAATTCGTATGACTAAAATTCTTGAATTCGTATGACTAATATTCTTGAATTCGTATGACTAAAATTCTTGAATTCGTATGACTAAAATTCTTGAATTCGTATGACTAAAATTCTTGAATTCGTATGACTAAAATTCTTGAATTCGTATGACTAAAATTCTTGAATTCGTATAACTAAACTTCTTGAATTCGTATGACTAAAATTCTTGAATTCGTATGACTAATATTCTTGAATTCGTATGACTAAAATTCTTGGATTCGTATGACTAAAATTCTTGAATTCGTATGACTAAAATTCTTGAATTCGTATGACTAAAATTCTTGAATTCGTATGACTAAAATTCTTGAATTCGTATGACTAAAATTCTTGAATTCGTATGACTAAAATTCTTGAATTCGTATGACTAAAATTCTTGAATTCGTATGACTAAAATTCTTGAATTCGTATTACTAAAATTCTTGAATTCGCATTACTGGAAACACAAACTAAGCAAATCTTTCTCTTATATAATAAATTTATCCAAATATAAGTTAAATTCTAAAAAAAAAACCTTTTTAACAATTTCTACATGAAAATGTATTTCAAATAACATCACAGTTATGGCATCAAATTACGAAAAATAAATACGGTCCAATTCCATTGATGCGAGTTATTCGTGACCGCCATCATTTTGCTTAAATAGTATTTTTTTCCCCTAGAATTGTCCTATCAATGTTTCAGTGGTAAAACAACAAGCTTACAGTTCATTTAGCAATATCTAGTGATGTCATGCCTTTTACATTTGAAATAATATTTCCATTTTCAAGTATCTTAAATATCAACATTTTCCTTTACATTAATATCTAAATAGATAGGCATATAATTTCTTTTCCACCTTCTTTTTCATTCTTAAAATTGTTAAAACGTCTTACTTGCATAAATTCTGAAACACAATAATGCATTCGTTAGACAGAGTCACTTGTGAGTTGTCAATACTATCCATTATCAATACTATCCATATCTCTGAGAAACAAAATCAACCAATTTACACTCATGTCCATAAATTAAGGATAATAAAGTTCAAGCAAAGAAAGAGACAGAAGCAAAACAAATTTGACTTATTTGTAAAGTCTATTTATTAAACAAAAGGTAAAGAGCAAAAAAGATGCTATACGTTTGACATAATTAATAAAAATTGCGATTTTTTACTACCTGAGCAAATTTCAAAAAAGAACCTATTTACAAAAACAGTATAACATGGTTAGTATGACGGTTAATATGGAGTATGTCTCCCGGACGATGCAATACACGCCTTACAACGCCTAGGCATGCTGAGTATCAAATTATCAATCTAATCTTGGGGAATATTACACCACTCGTCAAGCAATGCCCTCCGAAGTTCCGGTTGACAGGTGGGGGGGGGTTGACGGGCTGCAATTCGTCGGCCAAGCATATCCCACACGTGCTCTATTGGATTCAAGTCCGGTGAGTATGCTGGTCAATTCATACGGGTGATATCCTCCAATTGAAGACATTCGTCTACAATATTTGCACGTTGAGGATGGGCGTTGTCATCCATAAACAGAAATTCAGCACCCATGGCACCCAGAAACAAACGTACATGTTGTTCCTGAATGACATCCCGATAGATGTGGCCTGTCATCGTTACACTATGAAAATGCAGGTCAGTTCTGAAACCAAGAATAATTCCTCCCCAAACGAGCCATCCTGCACCACCGTAACGGTGTCGTTAAATGCTGTTCTCTTGGTGGTAACGGGTACCTGGCGCTCTCCACATGAAAGTCCGACGAGAATCAGACTGCAAACTAAACCTGGACTCGTCGGAAAACATCACACCAGACCACTGTTGCGGTGTCCACAATGCAGGCTCTCTACTCCAGGTTAATCGCAGGCGACAGTGAGTTGCGGTAAGTGGAACACATCTGACAGGCCTACGAGCATATAGACCAATGTACCCTAAGCGTCTGTACATGGTCTGCCTTGAAACTGTCGTACCGGTAGCTGACGAGACAGGTCTGATGCTGTGCTCCGTCTGTTTCTTTTGGCAGTAACTGCTAAATACCGGTCCTCATTCGGCGTTGTAACTCGGGGGCGACCTGTGCTGTAACATCTACTCACATTATCATCTTCTTGGAATCGTTGCCAAAGCCTGGAGATGATACTCTGGGCGATTCCAAGTTCCTGGGATACTTCCGCACTGGGTACGTCCACATTAAAGTCGTCCGATAATTCTACCACGTAAAAAATCATCCAAATGCTTCCTTTGTGCCATAACTATGCGGTTATTGCACTGAAAGGCTTTTAAAGCGCTTGTGAACAATTTTACTTCTTTGCCACCATTCCTTATATACCCCTCTCTTACACTCTCGTCATTGTGACGTACTATTCGCGCCATCTGGTGGTTTCCTGTAATTTGCATATTCTTCTTCAAGATGTGTGTGACAATTCTACTGGTGAAATTTTTATTTTAGAGTTCAATTTTTGTGTGATTCTGAATTATCCTTAATTTATGGACATGAGTGTAGTACGCGAACAAGAAAAAAAAAAAACATGGCTTGATTAAAAAAATTCGATCTATCAAAATTCTATTGCAGTTCATAGATTTACAATGCGAACCTAATAAAAAAATAAATCTTTATTATAATTTATATATTATGTCCGTCGATGTGAGTTTCTGAAGTTTCAAACATATCACCATAGCAACAATATTAATTGTGTCTCGCTTTACCAAAACGTTTTAATACCTTGTTTCTTATATATTTAAAAAAAAATCTTTGCACTGTTTGTAGGTAATTAGAAAATAAATTATTTTGAACATTCGCGACATTGAATACAGTATGTTCAAAAGTCGATGACGAATAATGGCTTTTTAATAAATGAAAACGTATGTTTGTAATTACAGTTGCGTATAGCTCAATTCTAGTTTTAAAAATGGTATCAAAATAAATGCTAAAAAGCTGTAGTCCTTCTAATGCTTGCATAAATTAAAAAAAACGACATTTGTTTTTCACTAAAAATAAATTTTTTATTTTTTAGAAAGCAAGTTTTCTTAAAAATAAAAGCAGCTAGAAAATTATAATTAAAGCATATACACTTTTTTTTGCAGATTATAACCAAATTGAATGACTCAAATAATTTCAGGATTTACGTACAGTCCATTTACCCGCTGAATTATCTGCAAGAGAAAGTAAAGTTTCGAAAATATACTTTTGTCCCAATAAAATAATATTTCAAATAAATTGCTCACGTAGTATTTTTATAAAAATGTTTTTATTTATATTTTTATTGTTTTAGTAATATAAATACATTATAACTAGAATATAAATGCAGAAAGATTTATTACTTTATTTAAAATGAAGCGACTATTCCGACATGCAATTTCGCCAAACAGTACATTTATTACAAAATCAATATGATATATAGCACAGTAATAAAATGAGCTTATGGAAAATTGTGCATTATGTAATATAAAAGGAAATCTTATATAATTTCTATGATAGTATACTGCCAAACCTTTTTTTTTCTGAGAGGGTTAAGAACACTCCATAAATAAAAGATATCTTGATACTTATAAGTAGCTATAAAATATATTTTTGCAACACATTACAAAAAAAAAAGTATGCAGTAAATAGGATCCACATGAAAAAGTCCCACATAGAAAATATGTAAATCGAAACCTCACGAGATGGGTCACCTACCTTGCATCAAATAACTGATATTGGCATATTAGGATGGGGGCATCTGTAGGATTTTTTAATTTGCATGTTATTTTGACAGTCATCTATAGTTTTCTTTTTAATTACATTTTTAATTCATTTTTATTCCTATTGTGCATTTGATAGAATTCTTTTTATATACCACACAATAAAGGACCGCATAAAAATGGTTTAACTAGTGATTAATATGTTTGATTTAATTAGTATTGATACAAATTTTATCAAAATTATCCTATGTTGTGCAAGCAAAGCGTTGACAGCAAATATTTTAAAAATTAATGAAATTAAAAAATTCTAAAATAGGTTTTTAGTGAATGAAAGGAACTTATCATGAAATGGGAAAGAATTATTAGATAATATTGGAAAATAATCCGATTAATAAAAGAAACAAAAAGGAAAAACATGTTGTACAGATTATAGCATATATAATCCAAAATAGATTTTTTTTTTTATATTATTACTTTCATCTGTTTATAGTGGCTTAATGGTTAATCCATTGGGATTTCCATCGTTGAGAAACTTGAAACTTAAGTTCTCACATATGTTGGAAAAAAAGATAAATCTGTTGTAAAAAAATCATGCTATTAAGTTCGAGGCTAGAAAGCTGAGGGTTCAAACTTCTCATATAGCGTTGGTTTTGAATTGCAGTGGTAATGTAGTGTAGTGTAAATGAT
>BPLR01009172.1:0-94650 GCA_021605095.1 Caerostris extrusa
ATTGATGATATCTGCCCAAAGAATGTTGTGTGGGCATTAGACGACTACAGTAGTTTGACACTGATTAGAGTTTTCAAATATATTAAAAAGAATATTGAGGATATCTTAAAAAAGAATGTTGTATAGACATTAGACGATTATAATATGATTTGATAGTATTGCCGAATTCGTTTAAAGAGCTAGTTTTTGAAAGGGGCTGATGGCCGAGTAAGGTGCAGTGCCACAGGTCTCAAGCTTGAGTCCCGGCGGTTCCATGGATGTTTATGTGGTTCGGCATCTACTTTAAACCGTAGGTCCCGGTCTAATGTGACAGTAAAGGGTGGTCGTGGGGCTGACAACTTTACCCCATAAAAGGAAAAACATCTCTGCTCGAAATCTGCCAGCAGGCAGACAACCTTGGTCCACCATGGGTATTGTTGCACCATTGATGATGAGGATGAGTCTTTGCAAAGAATAATATGAATTCTATTTAAAAGATGTAATTTTTTTATGTATAGTGAATATAAAATTCCAAATTGTGTATTTTCTTATTCCCTAAAAATCAATATAAAATTTTAATTACGTGACTTTTAGGCCTTCCCTATATTAGTATTTTCATTAGCAAATCATCTCTTAGGTCTGCGTTCATATCTATTCCTTTGCATTTCTTAAATGCAATCAACTGCAATATAATTAAGTATCATTATAAAAACAATCTCGAATAATTTAATCATCAACACATCAAGAAAAATTCAACATAAGGAAATAATGGGCGCCTCTCTTGAATTGAAAGCAAACATTACTCAGTTTTGCTCATTAACTGCTGCCAAATTAGGCCGCGAACGCTAACTTGTGAATGGGGAAACTAAACAAATACAACTTATCTGAAAGTACCAAGAGTTAGTTAGTTACCTTGTACAACTTGAGTTGGTTTCTCCGAAGAACTCTTTTAACCATTTCCTCCTAATCCCTCTTGGTGAGATATTCAGCTCATATCTTTTTCTCATACTAATTAATGAACTGATAATTATTCACAATGTGCATTTTTTGTGGTTCTCTGTGGATTATGCAAATTTTCATATAAAGAAGTTTTTAATCGACACAATCTTCTAAGCGTTAACATGGACATCGTCGGAATATTTTTAACTTAATTAAGATTGTTTGGAATTATGAATATTTATGATTTTAAGTTTAATGTTTGCATTATTCACCTAGATTTAATTGTATATTTCTCGAAGGGATATTAGTTGTTAATTAAAAATAATGAGTATTAATAAATCTTTTTTTCTGTAAGTTAATTTCAGTTTAAGCAAAAGTGATTACTAAATTATCTATAAAGGAGTGATTGATTTGTAATGTGTATTAAATTCTGGGAACTTAATGGCCGAGTGACTAGCGCTCTGGCGTTTAGTGCCACAGGGTTCGAGTTCCGGTGGTAGCATAGATGTTTGTAGTGGTTCAGAATCCACTTTAAAAGCGTGTGTCCTAGTCTAATGTGACAGTAAAAGCGTTGGGTGTGTTCTGACAACCCCTACTCAAAAAAACATCTCCTGTCCCAAAACTTGCCTGCAGTCAGACGGCCTTGGCCCCCCATGGGGCTGTTGCGACAGTGAATGTACATGAGTTGAGAATGTACATGATGATGAGTTTTTGTAAATAAGAATATGGATTCTATTTAAAAGATGCAATATTTTATGTATAGTACATATAAATTTCCAAAATGTACAATTTCTTGTGCCTAAAAATCAATAAAATTGCTATTACGTAAGCATTTGGGCCTTCTCTATATTATTATTTTTAATCATCATCATCAGGGGTGCAGCAGCCCCATAGGGAGACAAAGTGTTCAGCCTATTGGCAGGTTTCGAGTTAAGAGATGTTTTTTTACGGAGAAGGGTTGTCAGACCTATAAACCAACGTTCTACAGTCATATTAGTCCAGGACCTACGGCTTAAAGTTGATTCCAACCACTAGAAATATCCATGGCAATGCCGGGATTCGAACCCGAAACCTGTGGCACCGAACGCCAGATATATTTTTAATACATTAGCAAATCATCTCTTTGGTCTGTGTTCATATCTACTGCTTTATATTTCTTAAATGCAATTAACTACAATATAATTAAGTATCATTATAAAACAATCTCGAATAATTTAATCATCAACAGTGCATCCCGAAAAACATAAGGAATAATGGAAATAATGGCATCAACATAAGGAAATAATGGGGCCTCACGAATTGAAAGCCAACATTACTCAGTTTTGCTCATTAACTGCTGGCCAAATTAGTCCGCGAACGCCAACTGTGAATGGGGAAACTAAACAAATACAACTTATCTGAAAGTACCAAGAGTTAGTTAGTTACCTTGTACAACTTGAGTTGGTTTCTCCCGAAGAACTCTGTTTAACCATTTCCTCTAATTCTCGTGGTGAGATATTCAACTCATATCTTTCCCAGATTAATTAATGAACTGATAATTATTCGCGATGTGCATTTTCTTTGTGATTCTCTGAGGATTATGTAAAGTTGGATATAAAAGAGTTTTTAATCGACACAATCTTCTAAGCGTTAACACGGAAATCATCTGAATATTTTTAAACTTAATTAAGATTGTTTGGATTCTATGAATATTTATATGAATTTTCGGTTAATCTTTGCATTATTCAACTAGATTTAGTTGTATATTGTTTTCGAAGTGATTCGTTGTTAATTAAAAATAATGAATATTATTAAATTCTGTTTCTGTAAGTTAATTTTAATTTAAGCAAATGTGATCACTAAAAGATCTATAAAGAAGGATCGATTTGTGGTGTGGAAAACTGATGGCCGAGTGACTAACGCTCTGGTGTTTGGTGCCAGAGGTGCGAATGCCGGTGATGCCATGGATATTTATAATGGTTAGGAATACACTTTAAAAGCGTGTAATTATGGTCTAATGTGACAGTAAAGTTTGCTCTTAGAGCTATCAACCCTACCACCTAAAAATAAAACGTCTCCACCTTCGAAATCTGCCAGTAGGCAGACAGCCTTGGCCCACCATGAGGCTGTTACGCCATTGATGAATGAATGGGTTTTTGAAGTAGTGTATAAAGTCTATTTAAAAGATGTAATATTTCTTTATGTATAGTTCATATAAAATTTCAAATTGTGTATTTTCTTATTTTCTTATGCATAAAAATGTTATTATGCAACTTTTAGGCCCCTAACTATACCAATATTTTTAATACATTAGCAAATCATCCCTTTAGTGTGTGTTTATATAGATTCCTTTGCATTTCTTAAATGGAATATAATTAAGTATCATTATAAAACAATCTCGAATAATGTATTCCTCAACAGCGCATTTCGAAAAATTCAACATAAGGAAATAATGGGCGCCTCTCGATTTAAAGCAAACATAACTCGTTTTGTGCTCATTAACATCCTGGCAAATTAGCCCGCGAGCTGTAACTTGTAAATGGGAAAACTAAACAAATCCAACTTATCTGAAAGTACCAAGAGTTAGTTAGTTGCCTTGTACAACTTGAGTTGGTTTCTCAAGAACTCTTTAACCATTTCCTTGGTGAGATATTCAATTCATATCTTTCCTCAGATTAATTAATGAACTGATAATTATTCGCGATGTGCATTTTCTTTGTGGTTCTCCGAGGATTATGCAAGTTGGATATAAAAGAATTTTTTTAATCGACACGATCTTCTAAGCGTTAACATGGACATAATCGGAATATTTTTAATTTAATTAAGATTGTGAGGAATTATGAATATTTATAAGAATTTTCACTTAACGTTTGCATTATTCATCTAGATTTAATTGTATATTGCTCCGAGTGGTATTAATTATTAATTAAAAGTAATGAATATTAATAAATCATTTTCTGTAAGTTAAATTTTAATTTAAACAGAAGTGATCACTGAAAGATCTGTAAGGAGGAGCGATTTGTAATACTCAGAATTAACTTACTATTACTTAGAGCTGATAATCCTACCTGTAAAAAGGAAAACATCTACTGTCTCGAAATCTGCATTTTCTTTTGGCCAACATGGGACTGTTGCGCCTGTGAACATCATGATGAGTCTTTTAAAGCAGAACATGAATTCTATTTAAAAGATGTAATATTTTTATGTATAGAGGACATAAAATTACAAACTGTACAATTTCTTGTGCCAAAAAATTACTAAAATTGCTATTACGTGACTTTTAGGCCTTCCTATATTAATATTTTTAATCATCATCTCATCATCATCAGTGGCGCAACAGCTCGATAGTGGGCCAAGGCCCTTCTGCCTACTGGCAGATTTTGAGACAAAAGATGTTTCTTTTATGGGGAAAGGTTTTCAGACCTACGCCCAATGCTCTACAGTCATATTAGACCGAGACCTACGGGTTAAAGTGGATTCCGAACGGCTACAAACATCTATGGCAATGCCGGGATTCGAACCCGAAACGTGTGTCACTGAACGGCAGAGATATTTTTAATACATTAGCAATGTCTCTTTGGTCTGCGTTCATATCGATTCCTTTGCATTTCTTAAATGCAATCAACTGCGATATAATTAAGCATCATTATAAAACAATCTCGATTAATTTATTCATTAACAGCGCACCCCGAAAAATTCAACATGAAGAAATAATGGGCTCTTGAATTGAAAGCAAACATTACTCAATTTTTGCTCATTAATTATCCCGCGAACGCTAACTTGTAAATGGGGAAACTAAACAAATACAACTTATCTGAAAGTACCAAGAGTTAGTTAGTTACGTTGTACAACTTGAGTTGGTTTCTCCCAAGAACTCTTTAACCATTTCCTCGGTGAGATATTCAACTCATATCTTTCCTCAGATTTATTAATGGACTGATAATTATTCACAATGTGCATTTTCTTTGTGGTTCTCTGAGGATTATGCAAGTTGGATATAAAGAGTTTTTAATCGACACGATCTTCTAAGCGTTAACATGGACATTATCGGAATATTTTTAACTTAATTAAGATTGTGAGGAATTATGAATATTTATAAGAATTTTCGGTTTAACGTTTGCATTATTCATCTAGATTTAGTTGCATATTGTTTCCAGTGATTAGCTATTAATTAAAAATAATGAATACTAATAAATCGTTTTTTGTTCTAAGTTAATTTTAATTTAAACAAAAGTGATCACTAAAAGATCTGTAAAGGACTATAGATTTGTAATGTTTGTTAAACTGTGATGTCATTATAGTTAAATTAGTTGGTAGAAATTTTATTTTGTTAATAAACAAAATTTTTTTAAACATTTATGTTGTTTAATGATTACTTAGTCGGAAAGTGTTTTCGAATTTTTGTGGAATAAAATGATAGTTCTTCTTTGAAAGTTCAACTTAGAGTTTTAACTTTACATTTTTAAGTAGTCTGAATGGCATGCGAACTTAGCTTCCACTGCAAAGATTGGTGTTATATTACTTAATTATTATATTATATGTTATATTAGTTAATGTAATCAATCTCTTATATTTTCTATCGAATTTATGAACACGTTGTATACAAAAAATAAACAGTACAATAAAATATTATCACTTAAGAATGATTGCATTAAAAATGTATCTCTGATATGAACCAGACTGCATAACGCAATGTTTTGTTTACAGGAATCAGAATGACAGTTCAAAATGCTACAATGCATGTTTGTTTATATCTTTTGTACTATACTTTATATTTTAATGATGGTTTCAATATGCTGAAACTGGTCGTTTTCATAATGTTGGTTTCAGCATGCTGAAACTGTCCATTTTCATATTATTATTTTTATGTTGGTTTCAGTATGCTGAAATTGTCCGTTTTCTTATTGTTAATTTAATATTGGTTTCAATATGCTGAAACTGTACATATTAATATTGTTACTTTAATGTTAATTTCAGTAAACCGAAACTCTTCATATTTTATTGATACTTCAATGCTAAGTGTCAATATGCTGAAACTATCCACATTTATCTAATTTAATGTTGGTTTCAGTAAAGCTAAAAATGTACTATTTATATTGTTACTTTAATGTTAATTTTAAACCGAAACTCTTCATATTTTATTGATACTTCAATGCTGGTGTCAATATGCTGAAACTATCCACATTGTATCTAATTTAATGTTGGTTTCAGTAAGCTAAAACTGTACATATTTATATTGTTACTTTAATGTTAATTTCAGTGGTGAAACTCTTCATATTTTATTTACTTCAATGCTGGTGTCAATACTGAAACTATCCACATGTATCTAATTTAATTTGGTTTCGGTAAGCTAAAACTGGGAACATATTTATATTGTTACTTTAATGTTAATTTCAGTAAACCGAAACTCTTCATATTTTATTGATACTTCAATGCTGGTGTCAATATGCTGAAACTATCCACATTGTATCTAATTTAATGTTGGTTTCAGTAAGCTAAAACTGTACATATTTATATTGTTATTTTAAAGTTAATTTCAGTAAACTTCAGAAACTCTTTATATTTTATTGATACTTCAATCTGGTGTCAATATGCTGAAACTATCCACATTCTATCTAATTTAATGTTGGTTTTAAGCTGAAACTGCACATTTTCTATGGTTACTTTAATGTTAATTTCAGTAAACCGAAACTCTTCATATTTTATTGATACTTCAATGCTGGTTTCAATATGCTGAAACTATCCATATTCTATCTAATTTAATGTTGGTTTCAGTAAGCTGAAACTGCACATTTTCTATGGTTACTTTAATGTTAATTTCAGTAAACCGAAACTCTTCATATTTTATTGATACTTCAATGCTGGTTTCAATATGCTGAAACTATCCATATTCTATCCAATTTAATGTTGGTTTTAGTAAGCTGAAACTGCACATTTTCTATGGTTACTTTAATGTTAATTTCAGTAAACCGAAACTCTTCATATTTTATTGATACTTCAATGCTGGTTTCAATATGCTGAAACTATCCACATTCTATCTAATTTAATGTTGGTTTCAGTAAGCTGAAACTGCACATTTTCTATGGTTACTTTAATGTTAATTTCAGTAAACCGAAACTCTTCATATTTTATTGATACTTTAATGTTGGTTTCCTTATGCTGAAACTGTTCTGCTTTCTATTGTTTTCACTTGCGTCGTTCTGCAGCTAGAGTGCGTGGTGCCGAGACTGCACACCTTTGCTTGTGTTCGTTGCAGGGGGAGCAGCTGCAGGAGATGGGGAAGGCGGAGGAGATCGAGGTGGACGAGCCGCTGGACATCTCGTGGCCCAAGGAGAACAAGAAGCGCATCTCCTACGTCCTTATGGCGCCCATCATCTTCCCCTATGGCTCACCCTCCCAGACGTCCGCAGGGACGTAAAGTTCTTTCTATTATCTCTTTTTCTTTTAAGACCATTATTATGGAATGTACAATACAATATGTTACCGATTAACAGTGATGCTTGCAGAGTTAACGTATGTATTTAAGTTTGGTTACAATATGTTAATATCAGGAGTTCTTTAGGATGAATGGGGATGTGAGAATAGGTTGCATCATCTCTAATTTGCTTCTAATACAGGATGCAATACATTATCAATTAGCACACTATTGTTTCAAGTGTTAACACACGTGTTGGGTTTCGATTCATTAATAATGCCAGTGGCTCTTCTGCAAGGTCCAGTGAGCCACTTGTATAGCTTGCTAAAGCAGTGGTAACACATGATGAAATACATTATCAATTATCAAAAGCGTTGGATCATTCGCTAATGCCAGTGGTTCTTAACCAAGATCCATAGGCTTATACGAACAAGCATGATTATACCTTGGTGATGTCCTTGTAATTTGTGTTGCACATTATCAATTAACATACATTAATGTTTATGGTGTTATTCTTAACCAGGGTCTATGGACATGTGAGAATCACTTGCATCGTCATTATAGTATACTACTGAGTTTCTAATACATGATGCAATAGATAATACAGTAAAAAATCAGTGATCTGATTTTAAGGAATACGTAGTACATTCATGTGAGAAATATATTGAAAACGAGTAGAGACTTTCGTTTCTTGTAAATACGTGCAATACATTATAGCAATATTAGTTGTAATCTTATAGATATTAAGTAATCTCATGTCACAAAATCATTGCTGCATGTCTCGTAAAAGCTGTTTTGGCCTGACTTTTACTGATTGAAGCTGATGTCCCACCCCTCTTGACGGATTTTTTTTTTTTAAAAGGAGGTTTGTGGAGATAGAGAAGAGAATTCTGCGACGATTCGACAAGAAGATTTTTTTTTGAAGTGACTGAACAGGTTCGAGTTTCCACCTGCTTTCAAAGTGAGCCCTTTGTAGCTTCGTGTATCACGCCGTGTGATAATTAAGGTCTGCTGCAGACCTCGTGTTTAGATTGTCGTAGACTCGAGAACTCTGAAAATGTCCAACCTTGAGTGAAATGCACTTGTGTATCCAATTTACATCGTTAATTTTCATTACTTTGAAAAGAGAGTTCTGTATATTTATATACACTGAAGTGACAAAAAGTCATGGGATACCTCTTAAAATCGTTTTGGCTCTCCTTTTGCCCGGCGAAGTGCAGCAACTCGACGTGGCATGGACTCAACAAGTCGTTGGAAGTCTTCTGCGGGAATATTGAGCCATGCTGTCTCGATAGACGTCCATAATTGTGAAAGCGTTGATGATGCAGGATTTTGGGCACGAACAGACCTCTCGATGATGTCCCATAAATGCTGGATGGGATTCATGTCGGGCGATCTAGGTGGCCAGATCATTCGTTGGAATCGTCCAGAATATTCTTCAAACCAATCGCGAACAGTTGTGGCCCGGTGACATGGCGCATTGTCATCCATAAAAATTCCATCGTTGTTTGGGTACATGAAGTCCATGAATGGCTGCAAGTGATCTCCAAGTAGCTGAACATAAGCATTTCCAGTCAATGTTCGGTCCAGTCGCACCAGAGGACCAAGTCCATGCCATGAAAAAACAGCCCACACCATTACGGAGCCACCACCAGCTTGAACAGTGCCTTGCTGACAGTTTGGGTCCATGGCTTCGTGGGGTCTGCGCCACACTCGAACCCTACTATCAGCTCTTACCAACTGAAATCGTGACTCATCGGACCAGGCCACGGTTTGCCATTCATCTAGGGACCAACCGATATGCTCACGTGCCCACGAGAGTCACTGCAAGCGATGTCGTTCTGTCAGTAAAGGCACTTGAGTCGGTCTTCTGCTGGAATAGCCCAAGAAAGCCAAATTTCTCCGCACAGTTCTAACAGACAAGTCCCTTGTACGTCCCACATTGATTTCTGCGGTTATTTGACGCAGTGTTGCTTGTCTGTTAGAATTTACGACTCTTTGCAGACGTCGCCGGTCTCGGTCGTTAAGTGCAGGCGGTAGACCACTGCGCTGTCCATGGTGGGATGTTATGCCTGAAATTTCATACTCTCGGCACACTCTTGATACAGTGGATCTGGGAATGTTGAATTCCCTAACGATTTCCGAAATGGCATGACCCATGCGTCTAGCTCCAACTAACATTCCGCGTTCAAAGTCTGTTAATTCACGTCGTGCGGTCATCATCACGTCAAAACCTCTTCACATGAATAACTTGAACAGAAATGAAAGCTCTGCGAAAGCACTGCGCATTTATACCTGTTCTACGCGATGCTACTGCCATCTGAAAATTTGCATATTGCTATCCCATGACTTTTGTCACTTCAGTGTATAATGTTTGTAAATAAAATTTAAAGTGTTCACATGAACCTGAAAATAGCCATCTAGCCTGAAAATCTTCTTGAAACCGGTATAGGTCTAGTACAAGCCCAGACGTTACAACGTGTTACACAGAGCACATACCGTTCACAACCTTCACAAGTCTGTGCATTCTTGACCTTGCGTAAGATCTTAGTCTGCTACAGTTTCACATAGAATGAGAATAAAATACTATTCCATGGATTTTGATCATTTCAGCGGCTAATAACTTGATAATCAGTTGTTCACCATCTGAAAAACAAACAATTACATGAACTCCCCATTAAATAAACTCCATATCGATTTTTTCTCTAATGAACCAACAATTTCCAGATGAATCTTTTTTTTTTTTCCTCGAAGAGCCTTCCATGCGAAAATACAATCCAATAATCATCAGTTCCAAAGTCCAAATTGGTTCGGACTTTTTCATCGGTATTTGAAACGACGCCTCTTCCGTTTCAGGGATGAGCAAAAGTCCAATTGAAAGAAACAGGAAATTATTCGTTTCCTTTGTTGTGCGATTGATCGCGTTTCACAATGGAAATCGGAAACGATGAACTGTGAAGAAGTAGAGGGGGTGGAGGGTGGTCCGTGGAAAAAGGGAACCGATAAATTATTTAGCACTTCGATTAGTTTCATAATTACCGGATTCTATTAAGTCGCTGTTTTCTAAAGGAAATTGGCCATCTCCCCTTGCAAATAAAACTCGGCCAATCTGTGAGTCTTTGAAGTGGTTGGGTTTCTTTTTTTTTTTTTTTTTTTTCATTCTGTCTTTCCAGAGTTTTAATGTTTCAGTAACTTTATAGGGGAAGTTTAATGAAAGTTTTTTTTTTTCTATATTTTGTTACAGAAGAAAATATATTGCAAGTAAACTGTTATTAGGTATATTGTTAATGAAATATATAAAGATAAAATTTATATGTAAATCGTAATTAACTGTAAATCATCGATATTAATTAAGAAATTCTTTGCATATGTTCTGTAACGTCTCGGCCTATGCTAGACCTATAAAAACTTCAAGAAGAGGGCCAATTTTTAAGTACATGGGAACACTTTATTTTTTATTTGCAAGCATTATTATATATACAGAACTCTAGATAAATACATTATTATAATGTTATTTATAAAAAATGAAAATCAAAGATGTAAATTTGATTCACAAGTGCAATTCCCTTCAAGGACGGAGATTTTCAGAGTTATGGAGTCTACGACGAATTTTAACCACCGGATCTGCCGTAGATCTTAATTATCACACGGCGTGAGACACGAAACCAGAAGGGCTTCACTTTGTAAACAGGTGGAAAACTCCAGGCTGTTCAGTCACTTCAGAGAAAAAGAGAGAAACATCACTCTTGACTGGTCGCAGAATTCCCTCCTTTCTTCTCCAAAAACCTCCCTTTAAAAAATTCATCAAATGGGGATGTCGGATTTCCTCATTTTTCATTGAGTAGACATTTTCTCAACTCTTGGTCTATCAGCCATCACGATGCAACAACTCATGGTGTTTTACATATTCCTTCTGTAATTATTTCGTCCTGTGAAGGTCGTACAGACAATCGCTAATTTCATGAAGTCTCATTATACATGACACTGAATACCTGCTATGAGACTTGAGTGAGAGGTTGTTCTCATTAGTACAAAACACTAATTGCAAGTAATATAAATATCCTCGATACTACTTATCTGCTGTCAAATTTGTGTGACATAATTTATATTATGTATTTATCAAAGGATATCCATCTATCTCCTGGGAAAGAAATACTACAAATCTTCTCTTGGGAAAGTGCTATAGTTCTTAAAGATTTACAAAAAAAAAAAAAGAATTGTATAGAGAGGTCATTTTCATAAGTTTAGGCTGTGAAATTTTAGTAGAGACTCTTTGTTAAATTTTGCATTACGAATAAAATTATAAATAACATTCCGTACAAAATTTTTTTTTATATCTACTGTATGTTACATGTACAATAGCTATAAAAATTTTACGTAGTTTAACTTCTCCGATTTATTTATTTCAATTTTTATTGAGCATCAAAGATATAAAAAAAAACGCAGGTTAACTATAACTCGAAAAAGCAATCCGAACAAAACAGAACTATCAAGAACCTAAAATATACAAATTTAATTTATTTATATATTAAAAATAAATAATATTGCTTATAATAGCTCAATATTAAGATTGAAATTTTTTGGTAATAAATAACGTAAGGATAAATAATAATATTGCCTTGTAATAACACATATTGCGAACTATTGCTGTTATCTTATAAATACTACTGCAATAAATACTACTAACTACTGTCCTAATACGCTTATAATGTATTATTTAGTAATAACTCCATTACTTCATTTAGCTCAATATTAAGATTTAAAATGTTTTGGTATTAAATAACGTAAGGATAAATAAATTACAAATTGCTAATTATTGCTGCTAATTTATATATCTGAATTGACTGATCAAATACGCCTGCAATGCATTATGTAGCAATTAATTTCTTTTACTTTGTTTAGCTCAATATTAACATGGAAATTTTTGGTGATAAGTAACGTAAGGATATTTTAATTTCAAATTGCTAACTATTGCTGTTAATTTATGAATCTGAGTTGACAGGCCAAATACGCTTGCAATGCATTATTTAGCAATTAATTTCATCTACTTTAATATTGTTTAATTCGATTAATTTACTACTTAATTAAATTTTTTACTATTATTTAATTCAACATTAAAATGGAAATATGTTTAGTAATAATTAACGCAAGGATAAATAAATTACAAATTGGTGCTAACTATTACTATTAATCTGATCTAATTAAATCTGTTAATCTTAAATTAAATCTATTAGTTTATAAATCTGAGTTGACTAGTTAAATACGCTTGCAATACATTATTTAGCAATTAATTTCCTCTACTTTGTTTAGCTTAATATTAAGATTGAAATTTTTTGGTGATAAATAACGTAAGGATAAATAAATTACAAATTGCTAACCATATTTTAAAGTGAAATTGACTTATGAAACATATCGCATAAAAAACGTCGGCGAGTTGCTATCTGCTCATGCTTGTAACGCCATGCCTCTTGCGTATGCACTTGTCGTCCCATAATAAAGGACGCATTTAATCTAACACCCCCATTAATCTGTGTTTGCAGGAGAAAAAGAAATGGTTCTTCATCACCTTCCTGGGCAGCATCATTTGGATCGCCATCTTCTCCTACTTGATGGTGTGGTGGGCAACAGTCGTTGGGCAGACGATCGGCATACCCAATGAGGTAAGAGAACACCCCTTCTCCCGTAATAATAATCCCTGATTGGCCGAACAGGATTATGTTCCATCCAGGGCACGTTCTTGTCCAGATACTGTGGAAGTAATAGCAACGGACACTATCCGAGTTATTGATTGGAAGACAATGCATATGCCCTTCGGTGGCAGATGTCCCAAGTCGATGGAAGAAGTATTGGTTTGCTTTTTGCAGAGTATTGCTTTCCTAAATAAAGTTACTGGAAAGTTAGAAATTATTATTGTTGTTATTATTCTTTTTGGAAATTCAATAGTGTGGACGGGGAATGAAAGTTTGTCCACATGTTGTTCTTTCTTTTGGATAGTTTTTGTGAGTGCAATAGTTGTGAAAAGAAATGGCGATTGATCAAAAAGCAGTAAATGGTAGGGAATATTATTAGATTTTCAATAATTGTCGATGGAATTTTCATGTGATGTGAAGTATAACTCATTATTTAATTAAAAGGGTGTGTTCAAATGTATCTTTAGAATGAGTTTTCAATCAGCACGCATATTTGTCATTTGACATTTGATTCCTTTTTTCTTCGACCTGATGGCCAATTAGCTAGCGCACTGGGATTTGGTATAACAAATTTCAGATTCGAATCTTAGCGGTGGCATGGATTTCTGTGAGCGGTTCGGAATCCACATTAAATTGTAGGAACCGTTTTAATTAGCGCAAAATGTGCAAAAATAATGACTGTAGAGTGATAAACCAAACTTTTTTTTTTTTTTTTTTTTTGTTAGTTCTAACAAAAAAAAAAAAACATTTTTAAAAAAATTCAGGAAATAGGAAAAAATTCTCAATAAAATCGTCTTTTTTTTTTGGATTGTACAAATAATTATCAGCCTTCTGATAAAAGTTTGATACATTAAATTAAAAATTTTTTCGGAATATAAAAAATTTAAAAAATTACCTTAGCATGGATGGCATTTTATTGTTACATTCTTTGTTTAAATCCCTTTTCGGCGGCCTGATTGCCAATGGGCTGGCGCTCTGGTCTTTGCTACCACAGTCTTCAGGTTCATATTGTGGCAGTGGCATTGACATTTGTTAGTGATTCAAAATCCACTTAAGTCCCGGACTTATATGATCATAAAGCATCACAGAGCCTAATCAGACTTCTCACCACATTGGTAATGGTCTCAAAATAAAAACACATATACTCTCAATGGACTGTAAAAAACTCAACTCTTTTATTGAAAACCAAATGCACTCTGCCCTGGCTACATTTCTTTCTCCTTCAGTCAGTCACGCTCACGCAGACAAGGATGCTTTCCTCTGCCTCCAATTAACACTTCAATTTTTTTTACAAATTAGGCATGTGGAACTAGTTATCCATGAGGCAACACACATCATTCCAAAAAAGGTTTGGTTGGTTTGTCGCTCTACTGTCATCTTGTTTAAACGAAGACTAAATAGCGGGACCTACAGTTTAAAGTGGATTCGAACCACTGACAAACATAAATGCCACCACCAGGATTCGAAACCTGTGGTACCAAAGGCCAGAGCGCTATCCGATTGGAAACTGTAAAGGAGCAACTCGGCTCCAGGCACAGTGATGTAGTGCGGTGTAGTAGTAATGATTCGAAATCCACGTTAAACTGTTGGTTCCGGTCTAATTAATTTAAAGTGTGCAAAAATATGATTGTAGAGTGGTAAACCAAACCAAATCCCGTATGAATGAAAATTCAATAAAACAAAATTTAATTCAGTATAAACAATTATCCCTTTATCTATTTTATCAAAAGATATTTTTGACCATTAATAGTTAGTTGAACAAGACGCTTTCTTAAAGTTCTTCAGAAAATAACAGTGCATTTTACTCTAACAAGATATATTTTAGCGCACACACACAAAAAGCATTCTATAAAAGCATATATAAAAGAAAATTAATCAAGTTTTATGTATTCCTTCAAACATTTTCCCAGCAAAGACCACTTCAGGAAACATTGGAAAAACCTTTTATTAAGAATCTAGGAAAAGTACAAGTGAACATTTTGTTCCTCCACCGGAAAAAAAACTATTTTGAAACGGGAATTGTGGAAAAGGTCACAAGAATTCCCAATAAAATCGCCATTTTCTTCTTAAAGTCTTTTCCCATAAAAGCGATCACGTAAAAGAGAAAATTTTATGCATCTTATTTCCGTTAAGATTAGTCTTTTCCAATAGAGTTTTCTTTCTTTGGTCATTTCTTGAATGCTTCTCCAATTTCTAAACAGTTACGTTCCAAAATGTTCAAAGGCATCATTTTGACTTTATTGCTAGAATTTTAAAAATATATATAGATATATCTTCGTAGTAAAATCTTTAAATTTACAACCTACAGCATCGAACTCGAAGGTTTTATTAAAAGTTTTATTTCCAAATTATATATTTTTAATTTTAATTTTTTATTACTAGTAAATGTAATTTAAAGTTTCTCTCCAAGATAATTGGGTAAAATCCAGAAAAGGGGCCTTGGATTTGGCGTCCAAACTTTTTCGCCAACGTCCCCAAATAACGGATTGAGATTTTAATTGAAGTGAATTGCAAAATTGCTTTTTTTCTGTCTTAAATTATACTATTACCTTTCCTTTTTTATTTTTTTATTAATTATATATTTCTAGACATAAAATTTCAATGGGATGACCTAAAAGCAACGCAACTTTAACATCAAGATAAAGTGTGTTGCCGGGTCCTGAGCCAAAGTACTTTGTTTAAACCATCCAGAACTCCTTGCAAAAAGTACAAGAAACAAGATTACCATATTTGGTGACTTATCGCTCAATTGGTGTCACAAAAAAGTCGCCAAATCCCAATGGCCCTATTTTTGTGATTTGACCGAGGAATGTATAACTGGAACAATTTCTAAACGACGAAATACAATATTTAATCCAATTTTTTTAAATTAAATTTCAGTCCCTTTTGAAATACAAATTTGTATGAATATTTTTTAAAAAAATAAAGTTTCAGTCCTTTTAGAAATACAAATTTTTACGAATGTTTTTAAAAAATAAAGTTTCAGTCTCTTTTTGAAATAAAAACACATTTGTACGAATATTATTTTTTAAATGAAGTTTCAGTCCCTTTTTGAAATACAAATTTGTACGAATATTTTTTAAAAAATTACATTTCATTCCTTTTGAAATACAAATTTATATAAATATATTTTTTTAAATAAAGTTTCAGTTAATTTTTGAAATAAAAACAAATTTATACGAATATATTTTTTACACTCACTGTTTGATACAATTTACAGCATTTTCTAGAACTTTATTATTTTGAAATTTTAGAACACCTTTTCGTTTTGTTTCTTAATACATTTTTTATTTACAAAAACTGTCCATATCGTGATATATTCAAAATGAAAACCAATCTCCTTAATCTCTCAATTTCGCTCGACATTTTACCTAACAAAACTTTCAGTGCTCAGAGAATCATGAATGAAACGAAAGCGCTCCCCTAATAAAGCGACTCATTTAGATACCTTAACCAGAAGCCGAGTAATAACCGCCCGTGTGCTTACACATTCAGATAATGGGTCTGACATTCCTGGCCGGGCACCAGTATCCCGGACTTGATCACGAGCGTCCTGGTGGCGAGGAAAGGATTCGGAGACATGGCGGTCTCCAGTTCGATTGGTAGCAACATTTTTGACGTCACTGTGGGGTAAGTGAGTGATTTACCTTTGCAATTATCCAGTAGTTGCTTTCATGTTATTCCTTTAACAGATTATCCAGTGCATACTTGTACCTCATTTTTCATGCTATAATGAATTATTAATGCTGGACTCCAATGAATATATTGGGTATTAATTCCCATTGTTTAAATTAACTTTTTTTTTCATAATATGCATTTGATGCGAATTTTTTACATACCGCACAAATAAATATATATCTCCAAAAAAAAAAAAAGCCGCAAAAAAATCGTGTAAAAAAAAGGACCACATAAAAGCAAAATTATAAGGTAAATGTAAGGTAAAATAAGATAAGGTTTAACTGTATAAGATAAATTAAATTAATTCATCCCATTACCACGGATGCTATAAGTTGCAAGGTAGTGTTACATCGTGACGTTTTGATTTAAAAATTTTCTATGTTGGACTTTTATTATGCCGACCCTATTTACCGCATAATTTTTTTTTTTTTTTTTAGTGTGTAGCATATATTTTTAAAACAAACAATATATTTTATAGCTACTTATGAAGTTTCAAGGTATTTTTATACACAATTTCTTTAATGCTTTATCCTTTATGTATTTTCAATTATACAGTCAAACCTGCTTTTATGCGGTAAAACATACTTGTAAGACGTCACTTATCCTTACAATTTATTTTATTTTCACCATTTTTATAGCATCTGATGGAACAGATCAATCGAATCTTGTTTGTTTGCATGCCTGTTGCCACTCACTCTACAAATAATGATAATTTCTTTCATATTCCTGCCATATATGTTAGTGAAATATATCCACTATTTCACTTTTAACAAGTAATCTTGTTACTGCTGTTAGCATATACTTAAATCTTCTAAAAGAAGAATTATTTATTACTTCAATTTTAAAAACTCAAATATATCAATTAGTCCATAGATCTATTCATCTAAAACTAACCGAATCTTTGCCGATTTAGACTTGTTTTATCTGATATATTTTTTAGGAAGAAGCTGGAGTGATAGGGTGTCCTTTTATCATTGCTTTCATAGACCTAAGGCCTTTCAGGGTGATTACAAAGATATTCGATTTCACTTGACATGAAGAATCTGGTGATGTTGCTGTGCTGTTCCTCTTCGATGAGGAAGTATTTTTAAAAAGGTTCCAAAGAGTTTCTTTCTCATTTGAATTGCCTGCATCATCGTCTACAACCGGTTTGGTTTTCTTCTTTTGAATATAACTGCAATTGTTACTAGCACATTCTATGGCGTCCCCACAATTTGAAGTTGACATCCAAACATCCAAGGGACCAGAGAGTTTCATTCTCGCTTGGCATTTAAATTCAGTATCAGTCATGGCTGGGAGATTCTTTTGACATTTCACGTAACTAGTGGAGGCTTTCGCGAAGTTTGTTAACCATTTGAAATTCACGATTAAGTCACTGGAAGAACTTGTTTGCTGTAGAAACTGGAGAAACAGTGATCTTAGAATCTGAAGGCTTAGCTATATGTCTTTTATCAGGTTTTATAAATAAATTTAGATTGAAAGGGCCCTTTTTAGAATTCTTGGAAAATCATCAAGCCGTAAATGAGATACACAACAGGAGTCTAGCGGTTTTCATATTCAGTAAATCTCTCAAGTGACAATTTTTTTTCATGACCACATAATTCCAAACACATTTCCACAAATATTGCTTCAATATCCTTGTAGTGCAAAGTTGGTCAACCGGTTTGTAACTGTATATGGTTGGGTTGATATACTTAAGGCATAGATTGGAGAACTCACAGCTTTGTTTACACACACGCACAAACACCACACATACAATAAGAGACATACAATACTTAACACATTTAAAAACAGATAATTACAGATTCGTGAAAAGAATTTCCACTTCTAAGCCGACAACCCCGATACTCGGCTACGCGCAGGGGGCGCGAAATATACTTCCTCTCCGGGTGAAAGTCTATAGGCCCTTTATTGAGCCGAGATGGGTGAATGCACTTCCTCTCAGAAGGAGAGACTTTAAACTAAACGTTTCTCGACGGAAACGCGTGGTTTTACTGTACTTACACTCGGGTGAGAGTCTCGAGACCCACTGACAGTTTTTCCTGAACGCACAGGGGCCGCTTTCGTCAATGTGTAGGAAGAAGCATGGTTACATCCTAAAATTCAGCAAAAAAGTGAAACAATCTCGTTGCAGCAAACATGGATAGCAAGGCCGTTACGATAGATAATATTTTTATTGTAACTTTCATAGAACAGAGGCTTTTCGGCATGACTACCTGGCATATTTCAAGACAGGAGGTGTTTACTTTTTTACAGTATAGGGTTCTTCCGCCCTACGCCCAATGATCTACGGTCATATTAGACCGGGACCGCTCAGAACGTGGGTTTGTGATTTAAACGTATAAATCTAAACGTATCTTTCAAAGTAAGGTTGCTACACTAAATATACACTAATTTATGGGTTTACCGGTTTAAAGTGAATTCCGAAACACTACAGACATCCATGGCACGGTAGACACACGAACGCGGAACCTGTGGCAACGAGAACCAGAGCGCCAGTTACTCAGACTTCAGGCCCCTACTGAAGAACTTGGTTACAAATATTTCTTAAAAAAATGTAAACTATTATTATTTCAGTTTAAATAATTATAATTTAAAAAGATTAAAAGTGTGACTAAAAGTGTTCACTATGATTTTATATGATTCACGCAAACAAAAAAAAAAAAGAAATGAGATTCACAAGAATAAATAACTTTCTCTGTTTGTAAATCTATTTTTATAAGTTTACAAATTTTGGATAAACTAAATCAGGTCCACATAAATTTCTTAAGTAGTGGGTTCATAAATAAGAGTTTGAAATAGAATGAACGTTACGATTTTTAAAAGTGCAAGTGAAAAAAAAAAAAAAAAAAACCTTGAAATATTTATTCAAGATGTAGACATAGTTTTTCATTACAAGATTTTAAAATTCTGACAGTTTTGTATGAAACGGTATAATCACGTCAGAAAAATGAGATAGCTTGTAGATTTTTTTTTTTATACAAATTTTTTTACTTTAGTTTCAAACAGTGGTTTATTTAGTTAGTTACCTTCCCAGCAGACAGGCGTGAGGGATGGCACGACCCTCTTCCTCGTCATCTTGGTTAATCGACCGCGAAGGAACTGATGTTTGATAACACGTAACCCCTCTCTGTGTTATTAATTCTCTCTCACATTTTGAGAAAAGGGCCAAGGTAAACTCTTAAATCCCTTATTACTCTGGGGGAAGGGGAGTGTGTTGGGGTTAGAGGAGGAAGTGTCCAGAAAGGGGGCGATAAGAGCGAATCAGTAATTTGGGGAAGCAAGCGAAGCATTAATTTTCTTATCTGAGAAATGGAGGGACTGTTGACTGCCTCACAAGGTGCGCAAGAAACAAGCATTGATTTTCCAAAGAAAACATTAGAAAAAGAAAAAGATTTATGATGTGCAGCAAATTCTTTGCTCGGTCTTCCGTGAGAAGCCATTGATTAGTTGATTGATTTCCTCAGCAAAAATTGCTTTTGCTTTCACAAGCTTTCAGGGTGGAACAATATTTCTGGCGCATAAATATGAAGAACCAGTGACAGGGTGTTAAAATTTTTAAGTTCGTATATTCTGGATTTATGGGTTAACTACTTCACTATCTTCATCTACATGCTATCTTCATCAAGCAATGAGGCCATCCTTTCATTTTGATCCTTACATAAGCACCATCTTTTTCATAATTGGATAATTCCAAACGCATTCCACATATCGGGCTTAAGTATCCTTGTAGTGTGCAGATTGGACAACCAGATTGTAACTAGGTGTAGTTGGGTTGAGATATGCTGTTAATAGTGCTAACTAAAATGGTAGCAGTGGTTTTCCAGACGTGCGTTTAGTTAGGCTCCAATGACGCCAAATACTTCTGACAATTTCTCAGTTTATGCTAATTGCGGACATGCTAAATCTCTTGGAATCAAACGCACTTCACTCCAAAATGCCACCGTTTGGGGTGTCGATTCCAAATTGTGGTGACACACTTATAATGTTTTTTTTTTAAATTTTTTTTTCCAATGGCAGGTTACAATAAGTAATAAAACAAAGAAAAAGAACACATGAAACATGAAAACAACAGCGAGAATCGAAAGAAATCGCATAGTGACATGTTTAGCCCATATGGGCCTTAACCTCCCAGTAACGACCCTACACAGTAGAGGAAACAAGTGCAGGGTAGACAGGAAGGTGAGATGAATCCATGTCTCTCCAAGACTACAGAGCATGCATTTTGGACTTGCAAATATTTTCATACGAAAAAGATGATTGTCCATACAATCATGCCCCGTCAGGAGTCTGAAAAGGGCATCAGCTTTAAACCTAGGCTGATCAGGGATGTTTAAAATAAAGTTAAACCAGGTTTTAGATGAGTTGCCTTCAAGTAGATTATCAGATAGAGTGTTCCGAAAAAGTCTCGGATCATCAGTTTCATCGAGTGAAAAGAGATGTCTTTACAAAAGGTTTGGGTGATGGTTGCTCCTTTTTTTTTGGCAAGAGAATCCACCTCTCATTACCCAAGATCCCACAATGGCCTGGGATCCACACACAAATAATGTGATAGTAACAATTTCAAATTTCTATTCTAAAATAGAAGAAAACCAAACCGGTTGTAGGCGATGATGCAGGCAATTCAAGTGAGAAAGAAACTCTTTAAAATGATTCCTTGTCGATGAGAAACAGTTTTTAATCTCACCACCTTCTCCAATTCACGTGAAATGGAAATCTTCTTACTTGGCAGACGGCCTTGGCCCACCTTGGAGTTGTTGAGCCAGTGAAAGAGAAGAAGTTCTTCAATAGCCCCAAACTAGTTTGTTCTTCCTCATAAATAAACATAATTTTCCTTAATGAATGAAATCCAATAATATTTAAACATTAAAAAACTAATCAAAATAAAATTAATTATGTTTATTACCAAAATAAAATTTATTTGATTTAATTTTTTTCTGTAGTAAAAAAAAAAGCATTTTTTTTTTTTAATCAAAACATGTTCATTAATTTTTTTTGTTTTCTTTCCAATTCAGTAAAATAGCATATTAAGAGTTTACCTCAAAAAAAAAATTTACAGTTTTCAATTAAAATAAAGTTTAAATTAAATAACGTTAGTTTTTAATTAAATAATAATAATAATTTAATTTTATAAAATAAAATGTGTTAATTACTTAATTATGCAATAAAACATGCATCCAAATACAGAATTACTGAATCAGTAATTGCTAATTTCGTTGGTGCAATGCAAAAATCAACTGTACTAACTTACTAAGGTACCTTTTATATTTCCCCACAAAAAATTCTTCAAAGCATAAGAAAAAAAAGCTTGAAAATTCCATATAATAAATATTGCACATTTTTTCTTGAAAACATTACTACTGTGTTGTCAAATTTTACACTATAAACGTCTTATATATAAAAATTTATTAAAAAATATAAAAATTTGCAGTAAAATTTGTGCATTTCTAAGAAACCAACGTATTTCTCACCACTGATCAATTAATCAATAATCAATTAACCAATCAATTAATAATTTAAATAAATATAAGCTGCCGATCATTAAACAATTATTTAAAGTTTACAAAAAAATTTCTTCTCCATAACATAAACAAGTAATATAAAAAAAAAAAATTAAAGTCAATTCCCACCTTTTTTCACAATATTGAAGAAAAGTCCTTTATAAATAATTTTCATTCATTTTTAAGTTTATCTGGCGCCATCTATTGGTAGATACATGCAACTTAAATCTAAAAAAAATTAATTATTTAAATTTAATTACTGAATGAATATTTGAAAAGACGTATTAACATCCAGTGTCATCCAGTAGAAGTACAAAAAAAAACATGTATTGAATTTGAGTGAATGAATAAAAAGTATATTATTAACGATTGAAAATTTGAACAAGATATATAGGTAGGGATGTGTGAGTTAATAGAAGGAATTGAAAAGAGGACTTTTGATTCAAAGAAAGTGTGAAACGTATCAAATATGTCTCATTATAAACAACATGCATATTTATAGGAGACTATTTGGCTTAATTAGAGTACTTCCTAATGAAAATTAAGAAAGGATTTGGAACTCTGTAATTTTTACACTGTAATTGTTAGTCCATCAAGTATCTACATTCTGAGAATCCTCGTACATAATCTCACTTAATGAAGGAGAAGATTTCTTTTTTCTTTTCTTATAGTAAGAAAAAGTCCGCCTACATTAAGGTTAAATGAAGGGATAGATTCGCTTCTGTGCCTTTTCTAGCTCGCAAAAGTAATCTTCTTTTTTAATAATCGAAGAACATTGGAAAGTTAAGAGAAAAAAAAAAAAGTGCATTAAAGCTAAAATCGAAGACAGTTCAATAAAAAAAATGGTTCTTCTTGTTGTTGAAAATGTAATCTTAATGGCAACTTCAGGGCTTCATTTTTAAACTAACTGTTAGTGATAATTTTCTTTTTTTTTGTTCTGTTAATATTAAAGCATATAGAATACGCTTTTCGGGAGATAATTTTTTAAATATTTTAGAATACGTTTTTTAGAAGGATCATTTGTTTTTTGTTCTCTTAAATATTAAAGTATATAGAATAGTGAGTGAGAGTATGAAGTATTATAGTTGTGAAGTGTGAGTATTAAAGTATACAGAATAGCGTTTTTAGTGATATCACTTATTTTAAATATTAAACTATCAGGAAAACGTTTTTATGGTGATCATTTTACTTTTTTAAATATTAAAAGTATCTACACTCATGTCCATAAATTAAGGATAATTCAGAATTACACAGAAATTTCACCTGTAGAATTATCACACACATCTTGAAGAAGAATATGCAAATTGCAGGAAACCACCAGATGGCGCGGATAGTACGTCACAATGGCGAGTGTAAAAGAGGGGTATATAGGAATGGTGGCAAAGAAGTAAAATTGTTCACAAGCGCTTTAAAAGCCTTTCAGTGTAATAACCGCATAGTTATGGCACAAAGGAAGCATTTGGATGATTTTTTACGTGGTAGAATTATCGGACGACTGGAATGTGGCCGTACCCAGCTGGAAGTATCCGAGGAACTTGAATCGCCCAGAGTGTCATCTCCAGGCTTTGGCAACGATTCCAAGATGATGGTAATTTGAGTAGATGTTACAGCACAGGTCGCCCCCGAGTTACAACGCCGAATGACGACCGGTATTCAGCAGTTACTGCCAAAAGAAACAGACGGAGCACAGCATCAGACCTGTATCGTCAGCTCTCTTCAGCTACCGGTACGACAGCTTCAAGGCAGACCGTATACAGACGCTTAGGGCACTTTGGTCTATATGCTCGTAGGCCTGTCAGATGTGTTCCACTTACCGCAACTCACTGTCGCCTGCGATTAACCTGGAGTAGAGAGCATGCATTGTGAACACCGCAACAGTGGTCTGGTGTGATGTTTTCCGACGAGTCCAGGTATAGTTTGCAGTCTGATTCTCGTCGGACTTTCATATGGAGAGCGCCAGGTACCCGTTACCACCAAGAGAACACCATTGAACGACACCGTTACGGTGGTGCAGGATGGCTCGTTTGGGGAGGAATTATTCTTGTTCCAGAACTGACCTGCATGTTCAGAGTGTAACGATGACAGGCCACATCTATCGTGATGTCATTCTAGAACAACATGTACGTTTGTTTCGGGGCGCCATAGGTGATGAATTTCTGTTTATGGATGACAACGCCCATTCTCACCGTGCAAACATTGTAGACGAATGCTTTCAATTGAGGATATCACCCATATGGATTGGCCAGCATACTCACCGGACTTGAATCCAATAGAGCATGTGTGGGATATGCTTGGCCGACGAATTGCAGCCCGTCAACCCCCACCCACCTGTCAACCGGAACTTCGGAGGGCATTGCTTGATGAGTGGTGTAATATTCCCCAAGATCAGATTGATAATTTGATACTCAGCATGCCTAGGCGTTGTAAGGCCTGTATTGCATCGTCCGGGAGACATACTCCATATTAACCATCATACTAACCATGTTATACTGTTTTTGTAAATAGGTTCTTTTTTGAAATTTGCTCCAGGGAGTAAAAATCGCAATTTTTATTAATTATGTCAAACATATAGCATCTTTTTGCTCTTTACCTTTTTGTTTAATAAATAGACTTTACAAATAAGTCAAATTTGTTTTTGCTTCTGTCTCTTTCTTTGCCTGAACTTCATTATCCTTAATTTATGGACATGAGTGTAGAATACGTTTTTAGTGTAATCATTTTTATTTTTTTAAATATTAAAGTGTCCAGAATACGTTTTTTAGTGTAATCATTTTTTTTTGTTCGTTTAAATATTAATCTAGATTACGTTTTTAGGGTGATCATTATTTTTTTTTTTTTAAATATTAGTTAGAATACGTTTTTAGGGTGATCAATTTTTTTTTTTTGTTGATTAAAATATTAAATAATTTGGAAATATCAAAATTATCTAAAAAATTTAAAATAAAATTAGATAAATGAATATATAAAATTTAATTTATATAAAGAAAAACAATAAAGCAGTTATAAAATTAATATGCAATTTGCTTTGCGATTTCAATGTGTCTGTTAAACCTTACAACGCTATATCGACACATTCAAATTGAGTATTATTCTGTGAAATTCACTTTTTAGCCCTGACGTTTAAAAGTGATTGATAACTTATTTTCTACCAATTTTGATGCAGAAATCATCCTTGGACTTTTCAACCAATTCTATTTGGATTCTGCAAGCAAATTCAGTCGGTGCATTTGTTTACAAAGTTTATGAAAGCCGTTACAATATTTCATGAGTAAATCATGTCTTTCACATTAGTCAACGTGATTCATCGGCATCAACTACCAGATCACTTACTACACGTTGGCCACAGAGCAAGAGCCGGCTTCTGCACTCTGTGGCAGAGATTTATATTCCACACGCGCCCAGCTGTAAATCAATGCCTGCGAAGGAGATCGTGTATTTAGATAGTGAATTGATGAAATTCCATGGCAGTTGCAGCTGCTTTTATCATTAAAGTGAACTATTAGCATTACAAATGATTTTGATTGCTGTTACGTAGTACTCGGTCGATGCTAGTTGTTTTAGAAATGTGTATTTAACGGAGATTATAATAAATACTTTTTTCGTTATTGATGTCGGAAACGGCGACAAAACGAAAAGGAAACTTCTCATTTAGAACTCGATTGAATTCTCTAGATATGTTTTATTTTTCAATTTGTTGTGCACGTTTCCTCTAAAATATTACAAAGAAACTTTTTGAATATTGATAATATTACTACTTTACAAATATGTTGTTGTTTCTTATCCCACTTGGTCGACTGCAGCATCTAGACCAAGTCCATGAACCCGTTTCTTAAACCGACGAGTCATGTTAAAAAAGGTGTAACATCTCTGCCTATATTAGATCTATAACGGCTTCAAGAAGATGGCCTCTTTCAGGTTCATGGGAGCACTTTAATTTTTATTTACAAGCATTATATATGTATATAGACAGAAACTTAATTCTGAGTTATTATACAAGAAATGAAAGTTAAAAATATAAATTTGATCAAAGTGCACGATTAAATCACAAGTGCAGTTCATTCCAAAGTCGGTGATTTTCAGAGTTCTCGAGTCTATGTCGAATCTAATTGTCTGGTCTGTGGCAGACTTTAATTATCACACTGCAAACCTTAATTATGAGGCAATAGAACAAATTTCCCCATTTAGAGGATTCTGCTGCCAAAGTTATTAAATAGAATGAACCCATATTGCCTATACAAATTATATAAGACATGGAAGACGAACTACGCAATGAAAAAGTATTAAAAGGCCCAGCTAGGAAATTTGTACAATTTAGGTACAAACAGCGTTAGGTTATGTGTTTCAAAGTCTGTACATGAAGTTCTATTGTATCCAGTTCATTAGTTTTCCTCCAGGTTCTTTCAAACAGATGAAGTTATTTTATGGTACCAATACTTGTCACACTTTGTGTTCGTGTTGTTTTCATTGAAACATTGTCTCATGAAACAGAATCGTCCGGTTTCTCGAATTCTCGGTTTCATTCGAATTTTTAAATTGAAATATTTTGGTATGATCATTATTTTCCAGTTTTTTGTACACTAATGATGCTGTTTTATTTTCAACATTATCACATTGTTTTTCCGTTCCAGCTTGCCTACATTATTTTCCATTTAGTTGTGCACTATTGGTACAGTTACTGTTTTACTTTCAACATCATCACATTGTGTTTTCCTTTTTCAGATTGCCTACATTATTTTTCATTTTGTTGCGCACTAATGATACTGTTTTACTTTGAACATCATCACATTGTGTTTTTCTTTTCAGATTGCCTACATTATTTTCCATTTTGTTGTGTACTAATGATACTGTTTTGATTTCAACATCATCACATCATACTTTCTATTTCAGATTGCCTACATAATTTTCCATTTGGTTGTGCATTAATGTTTTACTTTCAACACCATCACATTATTTTTTCCATTTCAGCTTGCCTACATTATTTTCAATTTTCTTGTGCACTAAGGATACTGTTTTACTATTGTTAAATGATGTGTACTACTGTTGTGCACTAATGTTTTACTTTCAACATCATCACTTTATTTTTTCCATTTCAGATTGCTTACATTATTTTCCATTTTGTTGTGCACTAATGATACTGTTTTACTTTCAACATCATCACACTGAATTTTCAATTTCATTCTTACAGATTGCCTACACCCTGGCTCCTGTCTGCACTCATATTTGGTCCTGTGAAAGTGAGCAGCACTGGCATGGCCTGCTCCATCGTCATCCTGTTCCTGATGCTGCTGTTCGTCATCATCTCCATCGCTTGCTTCAAGTGGCAGATGAACATCGGACTGGCGCTCGTCATGTTCCTCCCCTCTACTTCGCCTTCGTCGCCATGAGTCTGCTGCTGGAGTACAACGTCATCGACTGTGAGGCTATCATGGCTTTCATGGGGGCCGGATAGTCCTTCCGTCGAACTGGAATTGGCGCGGCTTTTTGGCGAGCATCGTTGGCGAGGAAAATGGGCGATCGGTCCTGTCCGCAACAGCAGAGACTGCCGAGATCTGAGAAATGAGTTTCCAGTATGTTAAGTGTGGTTTGGTGGTTAAGGAACAGAAGTGATGGCAAAGTTCTTCGGAATCGTTGCTGAAAAATTCGACGTAACTACACACTAGTGTTGGTCTAAATTCTGCAGTATTAAAATATACAAGTAAATAATGAAATGTGTTGATTTTGTGCTAATATTTTTGTGTACGATGGGCAATAATTTATAGAAAATACTCTGATTTGTTTGTAACACTAGAATAAAGAATTTCGGCATGTATAGAAGTACAAACAGTTTTGGAAGTACAAACTTATGAGACTCATCAATTTATTGTTCTGAAATATTTGAATATTATGAGTTTAACTGAAGGTTTTTCATGTTCTCATAATAGCAATATTTATTATTCATAAGAAACGCAAAAATAGCTCATAGAAAACTTCTTCTACATCAATTTGTTTATTAGTTTATCAACATAAATTATTCAGTTTACTTTGAAAATTATTCTTTCAATTTCTTGTTCTTCGTCTAAAACAAAGGCATATAACATCACTATTTGCTATAAAATAAGCAAATTGAGTAGTAACTATTAAATAATATCAAAATACATAAGATGTCGTTTTAAATACCAAATGTGTTTTTAAAATTATGTGGAAAAAATAGTGAAGAAATTCGCATTACTGAAGTTGCAGAAATTGTCAGAACAAGAAGGTGGTAACTAATTAGTATCTTTTGTTTATATATATTTGTAAATTGGTTTGCGTTTGTAGCTTTAGAAAATAATAGGAAAATTATGTTCTCATAAATCTGTGGAATAAATAAAATAGATCTTGAAAAGTATTATAAAATGTATTTATAGCCTTAACATAAACACTCATGAATATGAATTGGAGTGACGTGATCTTCCTATCATCTGATATTGACTATTGAATATTTTATTGACGAACATTCAGTTCTACGACAACTACAACCTTGCTGATTTAGATCTATAGGAAGAAATAAAAAAAACAAATATTATAATGTATAGTTCTTTTACGATTGTGGTTTTCTTTTTTATATGTGTGTGTACCTAAAGGAATGAACTTTGCTACAAGAGACTAATGTAAAATTTGCAGCAAATTCTTGGTGTCTTCAAAATGCACAATACGATATGAATAAAAAAGCATGATGTTCTTCAGTTTGAATATACTTGGCTATTAAAGTCCAGTATTTAAGCTCAAACTTCTAGAAGAATAACTAATAGTTTATAGATTACGTTACCCAATAAGCTATTTTTATAAAAAAATAAAAAGTAGATAAATTAGTATATTCTATAATGATATATTAACAAATTTCTATAATCTAGAATTCGCTTTGATTTTGAATTTTTACTATTGCGATGGGTAGGTAGTTCTTTAAAACCATACGGAAGCTGTCCATCAAGCTTTCTTTTTTACATTACAAACTAATAAATTAGTTACAATAAAACTAATAAACTAGTTTATCATGATCGCAGTTTTAAACCCGGGCAGCTGGAATCTGCAATACCGGGTCTATATGGTATCTGGTATAATTTCAATAAAATGATTAATTTTTTTCTTCTGCATTTTCATTCTTACCATTACATTTGAAAAAAAAAATGCTTAGATTTTGAAATATTTTTTGTTTTGTTCAATTTGTACTACAGATTCATTATCATCAATATAAATTACGCAACAAAAAAAAAAAGGCAAATGATGAATAATTAGGGTTACCTATATTGAAATGCCTAATTTACTTTAAAATAATTGAGATTTTATGTACTTCAATATTTTTGAAAACCAAATTATATAAAAATGGATAACAATTATAAAATTAACCACTTAAAGTATCGTTATTTTTTTTTCAAATATTGTTTTGTTTTAGAACAATTTTTAGATCATTTGTTTCTCACTATAAATCAAAATAGGTATTATTAAAATTTTAATCAATGATTATTATTCTTGTTATTTTATTTTATTTATTTATTTTTGTTATAGAAATTCAACTATAAATTTATTCATTCCGACTAAAATTAGAATTGATTAAAATGAGAAGCATAATCCTCTGATTCATTGCCATATCTTTGAAAGCATCAGATCACAATGCAATGCATCGCTGTTATTATGTCGTCTCTATTACACATTTAAAAAAAAAAAAGATAAAGGAAAAATTAATGCAAGTGATCATAAATAAACAACAGCTTTTATTCCACCTTTTGGGCACTGAAAGCCATTGAATTGAAAGTCTGTTAAAACAAACAAAATCGCGACTGAATGAGAGTTGCCGGATGTTCGATATCGCGAGTAAACTCGTAAGGCAACCAAAAATTCATTTTAGACCACAATTAAAAATTACTTTTATCACGAGTTAATTCGTGGTGTTCTGAAAACATCTGATTATAAGGTAATAATATATTCTGATAATCGTGGGGATACGAGTATACGTGTGACCATATCTGGCAACAATAATTTTTGTTGCCAGATATGTGGTATCAGGAGTATACTGTTTGCTTAGATTAATACAAAGCAACTAAAAACTCATTTTAATCCAGGATAAAAAATTAATATCATAAAGATTTAACTCGTGATGTTCTGAAAAGATATAAATATAAGGCAAGTGTACTCCTGATAACCGGGGGGATATAAGCATATTTGTGAGGAATGACTGCTGCCAGATATACAGTTTCATGAGTAAACTCGTGTTTAAATTAAATTTAAAAATAATTTCTATATTCAATTTAAAAATATTTCATCAAAAGTTAACTTGTGGTGTTCTGAAAAGAAATAAATATAAGATAATAGCTTACTCCTGATAATCTTGGGGAATACGAGCATACTTGTGATGAATGACTGTTTCCAGATACATGACATCGCGAGTAAATATGTGTTTGTCTAGATTAATATGAGCAAACAAAAACACATTTCAGTTCAAATAGAAGTTAATTTCATCACGAGGTAACTCGCGATGTTTGAAAAGTTCACGAGGGAATCGCGATGTTCTGAAAAGATATCACGAGGTAACTCGCGATGTTCTGAAAAGATTCACGAGGTAACTCGCGATGTTCTGAAAAAGATATCACGAGGTAACTCGCGATGTTCTGAAAAGATATAAACACAAGATAATTGTGGAGGGTGCGAGTATATTTGTGATGAAGGACTGTTGCCAGATATACGATGACATGGTGTAAACACATGTTTACCAAAATTAATAAAAGGCAACTAAAAAAATCATTTTAGTCCAGAATTCAAAATTAATTTCATCACGAGGTAACTCGTAATATTTTTGAAAAATATAAAATGTAAGATAAGCATAATCTTGATAATCGTGGTGGATACGAGTATAGTATACTTGTGCATGAATGACTATTGTCAGATATACGGTTCATGAGTAAACTTGACTTTTTGTATACATTTATACAAGACAACTAAAAAACTCCATTTTGGTCCATAATTAAAAATTAATTCCGTCACGAATTAACTCGTGGTGTTCAGTAAAAATTCAAATATGAACGAGTATACTCGTGATAATCCATTAAAGAGTTAAAAATGAAATTTTACTTTTCCAAAATACTTATCTACTTTTTCTATTTTCATATATCCGAAAATATTTTTATTTCAGTATTTAAGAATTCTTGACCTATAGTTTTAAAAAAATTATGTAAAAAGAAATCTATCGTTGTTATAATTAATTTTTTCTTATTTATCAAAGTAACAAATTGCATATTTATTAACTCTTTGCTTAGTGACTATAGTATGAATTAGTATATTTTTTTGCAAGCGTGAGATATATTTCTTGTTCCTTCTAAAAAATAGTTAAATTTCTTTGTTTATAACATAATTCAATCAGGAATGAATGGAAATTCTAAATAGCCATTTTGTATTCACTATCATGGTATAATTGCAAACAATATGTCAGTACAAAACTTCTTTAAAAAACCACTGGTTTTTATTGTTGTAGTGATTGTTTTTACAGGAGCATTGGCACATTGGAGCACATTTTGTTTATTGAAAACTATTTCTGTTCCTAATATTTAGAAAATTGATGAGCTTGGTTTTCTTTTTTTTGCTATAAAAAATTATTATAGTGTGATATTGTTCTTGTATTTGTTTTCCTTTTTATTTATGTAGAAATTTTTTATTAGCTCGTGTGATTCTATTTATTTTTTATAAATTAATTTTTTAAATGATATTGAAATTTTCTTCCTGGTTGCTCCATAGCAATCGATAAAAGTAAATTATTTAACTAATAATCTCTAATATACTTTTTTATTATATTTACTTTCATTCAAAAATTTTAACCAAAATGTAATTGTCCATATTCCAATATTTAATATTAAAAATAATTATTTATCATATTCATAAATATACAGATTTAATATTTAATGACATTAAATAATGATTTCAACATTGAAAATGGCTTAAAAGTATAGATATTCTATCAAATATATAAGTTCATAAATTAGTTTATTTATTAATTTATAAGTTTCACATACATTCTGTTGTAAAGACTGTCATCACTTTTGCTATCAACTTTTTAGCTATTTGTTTTTACATTTCTGCTGAAAATTATTGCATTTCTGCTAAAATATTTTTTATCAATACAGTATATAATTTTTAAAATTTCTTTTCAATTCGTTTTTGGGAAACATAATTAAGTATGCAATTTTAATTTAATTTCAAATAGAAGAATTTTTAAAAATAAAATATAGCACTTTTTTTAAAAGAAAGATTATTTTCAAAATAATATGCATCTTTTCTAGCTATTTGTTCAGAATAATAGTGGTAATATATTTCAGTCGTAACTTTTATATTATGCAATTTGATATTATAAAATTGTGAATTATGCAACTTTAAATTATATTTATATTTTTTTGTAGTTCTAAAATTAATTTCAACTTTTTTTTTTGCAAAACTTATTTATATTTTTAAACACATAAAAACATCTCATATTGGTGTATTGTGCAATAATAGAGAGGCTATAAGAGTTACTGCTTTTTCATAAGAAAAAGTCGAATTATTTCCATTTATTAAAATTTTTTTGAATTTCTTATATATTACTTGATTTTTAAAAATTAAGCATGTTTTAAGGATAACAAGTAAAAAAGGCACTTATCCTGTAAATTTGGAAGAAAAAGATATTGTAGAATAAGAATACAAAATATCATATATATATATATATATATATCTAAAGTCATCTGAGTTTTTTCTTTTTTTTTTGAAAATATCGATGAAAATTAATTCTTAAAAAAAAGCTCTCTGTATGAATTTCTGAAAATTTTCATTATAAAAAAGAAAATGATATCTCTTTTACAATGTAAAGTGGGAAAGTTTTGATTGGTGCAAATTAGGTGTAATTTAAAAAAGGAAACAAAATTAAATTAAAGTGCTATACCGATATGTGGGAGTAAATATGTAAAAGGCCCGAAAAGAATGTAAAAAGTGCAATTAAATATTTTTTTTGCGAAAGGCGAACTTAACTTAAATGAAGAACAGGTTTTATAAGATTTGTTTTTGTTACCATAAAAATTTACGGTTGCGGATTATAATGAATTAATAATAAGAAAAATAAGGGATTAAGTATAAGAAATTAATTAATAATGAATTAATTATAAGAAAATAAAAACATTAGAACTCGTCGGAATTTTTTTCAATTTGTCTCGCTCAGAATCAAATAAATCAAAATTTATCAATTTTATTAATCAATTTATCAATTATCAATTATTATTATTTTTTAATTTATCAATTATCAATTATTATTACTTTTTAATTTATCAATTATCAATTATTATAATTTTTTAATTTATCAATTTTATTAATCAATTCATAAATTATTATTATTATATAATTTATCAATTATCATTTATTGTTATTCAATTTATCAATTTTATTAATCAATTTGTTAATTATTATTAATCAGTTTGTCAATTATTATTAATTTATCAATTTTATTAATAAATTTGTTATTTATTATTACTGAGTTTGTCAATTATTATTAATTTATCAATTATATTTTTCAATTCATCAATTATTATTATTTAATTTATCAATTTTATTAAACAATTTATTAATTTTATTAATCAATTTATCAATTTTTTTAATCAAAATTTATCAATTTTATTTATTTTTTGTTTTGTTTTGTTTTCCAATAATTTTTTTTTATTTTTGTAATCCTTCTTGTATTTTTATAAATAAAGTTTTTTTTTTTTTTTTTTTTCTCATAAAATATATTCTGAATTTCTTTTTATCACGTTTCTTTTATGTATATATCTTCTTCCTTATTTTACTTCCTTTAAAAGAATTTTGTAGTGCCAAAATAATCTTCTATATATTAAAGTTTAAAACATGTTATTTTAGATTAAAATATGAATCAAGGATAGTTAAATGCAGCTTTACGGTGATAAAGCTTGTTAGAGAAAATAAGAAAAGAATTCAAATTTTCCAAGTATTTAGACGGCTCAAATTTATCAGATTTGTTTTTGTTGTTACAGAAATTTACGACCATGACCATTATTCGATCAGTTACCATCTTTTTTTCATTCAGAAGTTCTTTGCTTCTAAAATTCCAAAGAAAGAAAATTCTTTTTTCAGTTATTAATCTATCGTATTTCTCCCCATATCTTCGCCTCCAAAATGACTTTTTATTAATAAACATTTTTTACAGTGTAAATATTTAAAATGGAATAGATTTAGATCAGGGGTGGCCAACCCGCGGCCCGTGAGATTTAACATACTTTTACAAAATATATTTATTTTATGATGGTCAAAGTAGTGAAAACCAATGTATTAAAAAAATACATCATTTGTGCATCAATATATTCAAAAACTAACTGTCGAAATGATGAGGAAAATTAACTTTGATTTTAAAATAACATTCTTACGATTGTAGGACAAATATTACCTTATATATTTAAATGTTTACAGTGTTGAATTCGCAGTATAATTAAATTATATTCTGCTAACTCATGATGCGCGCGCATCGATTTGCAAAAAGCAGTAAAAGAGTGAAAGAGTGGAGAAACCAATATCGCACTAGTAAAATAAATATTTTTTAATGATTTCATTTTTTTTTTTTTTTATTTCATTTATATTTATATATATTTTTATATTTCATTTTGAGTGTTATATATTTCTTTACAATTTGCGTTTAGTATATGTTTACATGTAATAATAATAGTAAACGCAATAATAATAACTCATTATGTTTATTTCAATTTGTTTCTCGAAAAAATATCTATAGTAGGTCTAAATCTAATAGGGGGATATATAAGTTGATATGCGGTCCGTGGATTTATGATGTATTTCCAAAGTGGCTGCAAGATCATTTGGGTTGGCCATCCCTGATTTAGATGTTAGAAATTTTAAATTGTCATAAAATTATTCTTTCTATTGCTGAACCTTGACTAATTTTAGTATTCAACAAGGGGTTTATAAGTATAGAATTTGAAAGTGAACGAATCATTTTTGTTTTCATTATTTAAAATAGAATCTTTATAAGAAATATTCCGCTTTGCTAGTATTTCTGTAAAAAAAGAAGAATGTATTTTATGAACATTTTTTTTTTACTTTATATTACAAATTAGCCTTACGCTTTGCTGACAATCTATAATATAGCCATCGAACTTCAAATCAAAACTAATGTGTATAAATAAAACCATAACAGACTTCTCTTTTTCGTAGATCTATGTCGTCAAAGTATTTTCATAAGCATTAGAGGAACTATGCTTCGACTAAACCTACTTTAAAAGAAAAGTAAAAATAAACTAGATTTTAGTACAGAATTCTTGACTTTCATAATTTATAACATAGAATATGTTTTATAGATGGGTCATATAACTGAAAGCATATCACGAAATGAGAGGTATAACTCAGTAACAGGATCGTTTTTGGGTTAATTCGTTAAAAATTCTTTATACTTGTGATAAAAATTTATTTTCACTAATCGTTTCTTAATTTGAATTATATGTCATGCATTAATTATTGAAAATAGTGATTCATAAAGCTGCTTTATAGTAAAAATCTTTTATAATTGGTAATTTGTGAATATTTTTTTACACATATTCGATAAATTCCTTTAAAATAATCACCATAAGACTGATAAAATTATATTTAATTTCACTTAAGTAACGAAAAATGATGCATTCGTTTTAATTTGATATTGTCATGTTTATATCATAAATACTTAAAACATTTATGGTTAATATTTCTTTTAAAAAATACAAATCATATTCTATGCCTATTTTGATTTATTAATCAAATCCATAATTGTTATTTTATTATTTCCATGTATTCTTTCTTACTTTTGATTAATTAATTTTGGTTTTTTCTGCAATTCATATTGTTTGGTACTGTTGAAAGTTGTTCGCGATAATGTTTATTGTAACACGTTTCGATATAACTATATAGTATTATCTGCCTAGCACAGATTAAGTATATATATTATTCAACAATAAATATTTTGTTATATTCTTTTTGCATCCTATATATATTATGCTTGTTAAAAATAATTATAATATGTGCATTTAAAGTAATTGAAATTTTTAAAGAAAAGAGTATAAATGAGTATTTTCATAATTCGCGACAGATATATTTTTTCTTTGTTTTTTTTTTTTACCATTTGCAATATTTTAACAACAATATTTTAATATTATACAAGGTAATATTTTTAAAAAATATACTTATTCTAATAAATAATTCTGTGTCAATTGCACAGTTTCAAATTTCTCAGCAAAATTTAATTTAATGTGATTGTAAACTTTTTGTGACGAAACATTTTGGTTTACTAATAATTAACAATCAGTATCATCATTTAGTTTTTGTAAAATTAATTTCAAGAATTATGGTTGTAAACATAAAAAGAAATGTTTTTTTCCAATATTAAAAATTGGGGTTATGATTAATTATTACCAAAGAGTTGTTTAAATTATTGATTCCTTAAATGATGTTAAAAAATGTTAATGTTATCTTAAATGATGATATTAAGAAAATGTGTTATTGACAAAGATTTGTATTATAATACATGCACATAAATTCTACTTGAGGTACTAAAAAAGGAATAAGAATCTAGTCAAAATGTATGTATTTGCATGTGTGTATTTCCTTGTACAAATGTAATCACAAAAAATAAGTATAAATACAATATTAAAATATGATATATTTAGATCTAATTAATAATATTTAATTTGGAAAAATTGTTTGAATTTTTTGTTATTTTGTGTAATTTTGAAGTTTTTAACGTATTAGGTACGCAAATTGCTGTAGCATAAATTAAAATTACATAATTGTTACATTATCTAAATTAGAATATAAGATGAATGTATGTAGGTATATGCACAAAAGAATGTGAATGTTTATTCGTTTTTTTAAATATATGGCCTGTCCTTAAATATCTGCTAAATTTTGTAACTTTTAAAAAAGATATGCAGGTACAAATTTTGTCAGTAAGTAAAATAGAAATATTGTGTTAATAAATTAAATATATGTATTTGAACAACAGATTTATTTAAAAGAAGATTCTATCTTTTTCGTATGAGTAAATGTTAACAATACATGGGATTATATGTTAACAACACAAAAGATTAACAATACATGTAATTAAATGCTAACAATACATATGTTTAAATGTTAACAAATATTATATTAATGGAATGAAAAATGACAATTGATTTGATCTTTCAATATAACTTTAGGCCTATTTGATTGATTTTTTGTCTTCTAAAAAAGATATTCTACTATTTGAAGCAATATTACCTGACAGCACTAAAAACGATTAATTGATTGATTATTAGTTGCAATTTAATAATATTTTTATTAGTTGAAATTTAATATTAACTAACGTGTTTTAATAAAATTTAAACACAAGGTTAATAATAGATTGACAATGTTTATAAATTCAAAGAAAACTAATTTTAGTTAAAATTAGAAATTTAAAAAACCTTAAAATTCTGGCAATGAAAAATTATATTATTAATAAACTTTTATTTGTAAATATTAATGCAGCGAATATCAAATAGGTTGTTCCCTAATAATTCTATAAGATATCAGAACGTAGCATCAAAAATGTTTAGACATATCAATTAAAAATATCTTTAATGAGAACAATTATGTGATTAACACATATCTAAAAAAGAAATATAAATGTATTTTAAATGTCCTTATCAATTGATCTATGTATTGAATTTATTTTATTATAAATATATTAAAATTATGATGTTGCAAAATTTATGTAAATACATTTCAAATGGAAATAACCTTATTTGTGATTAAGTTCAAATATGATTAGTTTACGATGTGAATCATAAATTATTATAATATAAATTATATTTTATAATATTAAATAATTATATTAAATAATATAAATTATACTGATATGAATTTGAATATGTGATATGGCTGGAAGAATTGATTACATTCTTAAGGAAGCAAATTATTATTCATTTTCTATGTAAAAGAATACAAGTATAGGTGCAAATTTTATGGTGTGTTTGTAATTTAACTTTGTTATCTTTTATATTTCAAAAGATAATCAAGATAATTTTTATGTACTCTTGTATATCTAGCATATTCTTTTAATTCTTCATTCAATTATTTATTTTTTTAATCATGAATAAAAATTACATATTCTATGTTTTTTTTTCAAATTAAATAATTGGACAGTAAATTTGAAAGGCATCTATTTTTTATTTGATGTTGTAATTTTTTCAAAACCTTCCTATTTTTATGTTGTGAGATTATCTAGTATAACATATTTCTTTTGTGTTTCAATTTTCCGAAATTGTCGTTCAGAGATTTAAGCTGAGCTGATTCTTTTCCAAATAGCGCTTTTTTATATTACATCGACTTTGACATGTTACTCAAAAATAATATTTAGAAATATAATAAAAATTAAATACTACATGACTTTTTAATGATAGAGTAAAATAAAAAAATATACAAATTAGTTTTCACTGTTATTTTGCAAAGTATAGTTGAATACTTCATATTTTACGGAAAAAAAAAAAAGAATAATTTTACGAATAAAAAAAAAGAATAAGAATTATTTTACGATCAAAAGAATAAGAATAATTTTAAGAATAAAAGAAGAATAAAAATAATTTGATGAATAAAAAAATTAAGAATAATTTTTTGAATAAAAAAAATAAGAAAAATTTTATGAATAAAAAAAGATGAAAAAATATACGAATATTTTACAAATAAAAAAAAGAATAAGAATAATTTTAAGAATAAAAGAAGAATAAAAATAATTTTGGGATTAAAAAAATAAGAATAATTTTATGAATAAAAAAATAAGAATAATTTCAAGAATTACGAATAAAAAAGAAAATTTTACAAATAAAAAAAAAAAAGAATAAGAATAAAGAATGACAAATAAAAGAAATAGAATGAAAAATTTTAAAAATAAAGAAGAATAAGAATAATTTCATGATTAAAAAATATAAGAATAAAAAAAGATAAGAATAAGTATAAAAAAATGTCTAGAAAAACTTTTAATTAAAAAATAAATAACATTAATATAGAATGACAAATTTTATAAATTATGTAAAAAATTTTTAGAATGCATCTTTTATGAATTATTCATGCCTTAACTAAAAATATGCCTAGCTCCAATTTTTAAGAAACATAAATTTTATAATATATCCCTTCATTTTCATAATATATTCCTGTTCATTTTTATAATTTTATAATGTTTTTTTTTATAAATTATAAAAATTCTATTATTGTGAAAAACAAATTAACATACTTTAAACCTAAATATAATTGTGTAAAACATAATAGATTTCCCATTTGGTTCCTGATAACTCTTATCTGTATCTGCGAGCGGTAACCGTATGCCTAAAATGTAAATAGAATGTTTCATCTCGTGCACTTGTCTTTCATTGTTTTCATTTTCCATAGCATATTTACCTCTAAAAATTCGCTGTTGTGTAATATAAGAATTTATTACTGTTGACGATGATTAGCGTGTAATTACACAAAGCCTCTGTTTTGTAGCTACGTAATGCAATATTTGCAGACCTTGCCTAGCTTCCATTTTGGATACGATATCTTTTCACTTACGGAACATGTGTTGGAATTGATGTTAACAGTAAAACCTATCACTTTCGTTGTTACTATAAAGAGTCTAAATATGTGTGGATAATGTCTAGTTTATCTGTGTATTGGACATTTTATGTGTGTTTATTAAAAATTGTACGACACGATGTGTTAGAGTGTTTTTTTTGACTCAATCACTAATAAATCACTCACCATTTTGCATTTCTTTTAATCAAAGACATATCTACATGCACAAGGATTGCACAAATCGTATGCAATTGTATTTTCAAAATATATTTGGTATTTTTGATAAATTAAAAAGACAAGAAAAATATCCAATTTTAGTTTAATAAAAAAGTAAGCACTGAAATATTTTATTCAATGTTTTTATTTATTTTATTATACACTAGATCAACATATGTGCTAACAAGATATCTATCTGGGTTATTTCTTTTTATCCCTGCGATATTTACAAATATGAATGATAAAATATGAAAGGGGCTAAATTAATACATTAAAGCGTGACTTGTCAAATTTATGAATAAAAATTTTTTTAGATATTATTATTAAAAAAATCAACCAATAAAAAATATTTGACAAATCTCTTTTTTGTGCTTAGTTACTACAAAATCCAATTAAATACTATTGTGATTTGTTCGACAGCAACATCTAGACCAGGGATTAGCAAACATTTTCGGCTGCGGGCCAAAAATTGAAGAAAAAAAGTTTGGCGGACCAAGATAAATGTTTCTAAAATTTTAAAAATGTTTATAATATTAATAACCATTTATTATTACCATAATATTTATAATATTATTAACAATAATATATATACTTTATTTTGAAATATTTTACGAATAACCCAAACAAGCATTAGCTACGCTATACTTATAATAATTTCACAATGATGTTATATATCAGCAAACTTTCCATACGCAATCGATAATGTTAGAACTGGCGCCAAAAGAAAAAGCCGCTCTCTGGAGCTTAAAATGCGCAGTCGGCCGCATGTCAGGTCTCATTCACCTATATTGGATTCCCATATGTCTGCTTCCCGAGAAAGAGATAACGCTTGTTGGCGCCTGTCTACAGCTATAACCAACAAAGAACATCTGCTTTTAAGCTTTACCGATTGAAAGCTGTCTGTGCTTGCTATTTCCGTCGATTTATGTTTTGTAGAACAAAAATAGAGAAAGTAAAAAGACCGTCAGTCCTTTGAAAAAAAAAAAGGAAGAAAAAAAATAATATTTAATCAAAGTAGAAAAGGAGATATAATATATAAATATATATTTCTCTTAATTTGTCTCGGACCGGCAAATTTAAATTCTATCCGCGGGCCGGATAGAACCTTCCGGCGGGCCGTAGTTTGCTTATGCCTGATCTATGCCTGTCCAAGAACCTGTGGGTCTCATGGAAGGAGGAAAGAGGGAGCTTATTTTTATCCTTGACCTTGCTGTACCAAGACATACGTCTGACTTTACCCCATCCGGTTATACCCCCGGACACTGGGTACCCATTTTAGTTGCCTTTTTCGACTTGCATAGGCTACAGTGGGGCTATTCTAACCCAAACGCATTCGGGGAGAATAAAATACTAAATTAATTTAACGTTAATTAAATTATTTTAATTAGTGCAACAATGCATTAATAATAAAGAGTAAAAAATAAACGTCTCATAAATGCATAAAAAAGGCATACAATTTGGTTTTTTATTTATTATTATTTTTATTATACCCGAAATAATATATATGTATACATATATATTATATTCATTAGATAATTTACCATATTTTTTTCAATCGCTATATAGTAAGTATGTGAGGTACGGAACCTTGTTAAATATGTCCATCCCCGTATTAGAAAAATTTAAATTTAAAAAAAAAAAAAAAATTGTGTTCATCCGATAAACGATTTAAAAATTTAAAATGAGGCTATATTTTCAATTACATCAATTTCCAAAACCACAATACACATAAAAAAAAATCAATTTGACAATAATAACCGCATTTCATAAAAATAACTTTTTTTTTCGCCATTATTAATATCATTTAATTAGTAATATCTGCATAATTCAAAGTTAAATATACTTTTAATACTATTTGGATATATTTAATTGAAAATAAAAGTAATGCGATAAATCATAGTTCATTGTAATACAAATATTTTTTAATAAAATTAATCATTTCGTTTATACATAAATGAATTACATTTTTTTTTTTGAATATTTATAAATTTATTTTCTTATTCTTTTTATACTGCTTCAAATTTTTGAAAAAAAATCCTTTTAATACTTATATATTATTATTTTTTTTTGTATGTATACATGATTTTTTTTCATTTCAATTTTTTTTGTTTATAATTGAACATGATTTAATTAAAAGATTAATTATAGTAACTTATACTTTAATGCGAATGATCTGTTTCAACACAAAAAGTAAAATAAAATAATAACTACCATAAAAGTCCATAAAATAAATTTTCAAAAAAAAATTCATGTCCGATAATTTTTTTGAAATGTTCCTATGCATTTTTAGAAAATGAAATTTCACAAAATGTAACTACATTAAAATAATTAGTAAACAAACCACTTCACAATATACACTATAAATATGCAGAAACTATCATGAAATCTTTCTTAACAAATCAATTTATTGCTAGACAAATTTTATTATCTTGAATAATTTAATGAAATAAATTCGTTGTAATTTATTCCATTGATAATAGCAATAAACTTATTCTTCAGTCGAAAATTATATATAAATATAATTATAAATACTTGAAAATTTGCATTTTTAAATAAATCTATTTTTATAAAATAATGAATAATTTCTTAATTTCATTTCACTTCAACGTTTTGTTAAAAGTAAAATTTGTATACGTATTTGTAAACTTTTATATATGATATACTGACAAAAGTAAAATGTTAGTATACATACAAAGTAAAAATTTCTTAAGTTATACCAGAAGCTATACCTACAAAGCTACACTTACAATGTAAAACTTTGTTAAGATATACAAAAACTCATGCTTACACAAAAACCACACTTACAAAGTAAAACTTTATATGCTATACCTACAAAGTAAAATTTTGTTAGTATAATTACAAAAGTAAAACTTTATATGCTATACCTACAAAGTAAAATTTTGTTAGTAATTATAATTACAAAGTAAAACTTTATATGCTATACCTACAAAGTAAAATTTTGTTAGTATAATTACAAAGTAAAATTTTATATGCTATACCTACAAAGTAAAATTTTGTTAGTATAATTACAAAGTAAAAACTTTATATGCTATACCTACAAAAAGTAAAATTTTGTTAGTATAATTGCAAAGTAAAACTTTACTAAGCTATACCTACAAACCTAAACTTACAAAGTAAAACTTAAGTTTCGTACGTATAGTAGATACACTCATGTCCATAAATTAAGGATAATTCAGAATCACACAGAAATTAAAAATTTCTCCTGTAGAATTATCATACACATCTTGAAGAAGAATATGCAAATTTCAGAAACCACCAGATGGCGCGGAAAGTACGTCACAATGACCAGAGTGTAAGAGAGGGGTATATAAGGAATGGTGGCAAAAGAAGTAAAATTGTTCACAAGCGCTTTAAAAAGCCATTCAGTGCAATTACCGCATAGTTATGGCACAAAGGAGGCATTTGGATGATTTTTACGTGGTAGAATTATCGGACGACTGGAATGTGGACGTACCCAGCTGGAAGTATCCCAGGAACTTGGAATCGCCCAGAGTGTCATCTCCAGGCTTTGGCAACGATTCCAAGATGATGGTAATGTGAGTAGATGTTACAGCACAGGTCGCAACCAAGTTACAACGCCGAATGCGGACCGGTATTTAGCAGTTACTGCCAAAAGAAACAGACGGAGCACAGCATCAGACCTGTTTCGTCAGCTCTCTTCAGCTACCGGTACGACAGTTTCAAGACAGACTGTGTACAGACGCTTAGGGCACTTTGGTCTATATGCTCGTAGGCCTGTCAGATGTGTTCCACTTACCGCAACTCACTGTCGTCTGCGATTAACCTGGAGTAGAGGGCATGCATTGTGGACACTGCAACAGTGGTCTGGTGTGATGTTTTCCGACGAGTCCAGGTTTCAGTTTGCAGTCTGATTCTCGCCGGACTTTCATATGGAGAGCGCCAGGTACCCGTTACCACCAAGAGAACACCATTGAACGACACCGTTACGGTGGTGCAGGATGGCTCGTTTGGGGAGGAATTATTCTTGGTTCCAGAACTGACCTGTATGTTCAGAGTGTAACGATGACAGGCCACATCTATCGGGATGTCATTCTGGAACAGCATGTACGTTTGTTTCGGGGCGCCATGGGTGCTGAATTTCTGTTTATGGATGACAACGCCCGTCCTCACCGTGCAAACATTGTAGACGAATGCCTTCAATTGGAGGATATCACCCGTATGGATTGGCCACATACTCACCGGACTTGAATCCAATAGAGCATGTGTGGGATATGCTTGGCCGACGAATTGCAGCCCGTCAACCCCTCCCACCTGTCAACCGGAACTTCGGAGGGCATTGCTTGATGAGTGGTGTAATATTCCCAAGATCAGATTGATAATTTGATACTCAGTATGCCTAGGCGTTGTAAGGCCTGTATTGCATCGTCCGGGAGACATACTCCATATTAACCATCATACTAACCATGTTATACTGTTTTTTGTAAATAGGTTCTTTTTGAAATTTGCTCCAGGGAGTAAAAAATCGCAATTTTTATTAATTATGTCAAACATATAGCATCTTTTTTGCTCTTTTACCTTTATTTAATAAATAGACTTTAAGTCAAATTTGTTTTGCTTCTGTCTCTTTCTTTGCCTGAACGTCATTATTCTTAATTTATGGACATGAATGTATATAAGTGTGCATGAGGTATAGTATATACTTAGTACCTTAAAATAAAATAAAAATTTATTCTTTTTATTAACAAACAAAATTAATATAATACAAAAGATTACGTCTTTCACTTCTGTTTACGATATTAGTTTATGAAATTTGTAAATCTTTTGACCACTTTATGAAGATTAACACAATTTCAGTAGTTTAAGTTTGTTCCATAAGATGCCGAGATCTAGAGGTAAATGATATCTTTTTAATGTCATATCAGAAAAATACCAGAAAATAATTATGCAATCTGTTTGTCGATGTGACACATATTGTTACAACTTCCACTCAGTCTACGCCCTTTTCAAATAAGAGATATTAGTGTACGCCATCATCAGGAATCGCACCCTCTTTCTCATGGTAATCGAGAAGCAATGATATGCGAGGAACAAATATATTTATAGTTATGAAATCAGCGGTATATGCTAAGCATTTCACGAAACAGAGACCAGCAAGAATCTTAAATGCAATTTCGAAAGTTATTTATTAAATCAATTTTACTTATTTTTTTCAATGTTTTAAACAATTTTTCCCTGAAACACTCAAACATATTAGGCTGAAACGAAATTCATATTGATTGTGATAATAAATGAAACTGTTACTGCTGCAGCTACTGTTACCAGTTACAGTTATTTGAACCCAGTTTTCAATAACAGTTAAATATTTATGCGCATCATATATTCAACAGTGAAACTGAGAACAATTTTCAGAATATTTCATCGTCTTTATAATTCATTATGTGGGTCTGTATCGATCAGGGGCAGAATTCAGGTTCAGAAATCGTGTGAGTCAGTTACGAAACTCGTTTGAGATACTATAAAGTTAAATTTGCTTATTTAAAATCAGCAGCACACGCACACACACACACACACACACACATATATATATATATATATATGTCCGCTCTGCCGAAGATGGTTATTCTGGCTTTTTTAATAGGTGGTCACATTAATGTGACAGGACTGTGTATGCGTATATATATATATATATATATATATATATATATATATATATGCTGAGGACCGCCTGCGAGACATGCAAGAAGAGAGTCAATTAGGTTTCTGAAGGTGTTCACTGGGGAGGCTGAGCCATGCCGACTCCAGTGCCGTTGCCAGCGGCACCAGATTACGTTGTTGATTATCCATGGCGCCAACAACCCGATCGAGGTGGTCCCACAGATTCTCGATTAGGTTTAAATCTGGTGAGTTTTCTGGCTAGGGAGCACGGTAAACACATCCTGGTGCTCTTCGAACCACGCACATACACTGCGAGCTGTATGACACCTCGCATTGACCTGCTGGTAGATGCCATCATTCTGAGGAAAAATAATTCGCATGTAGGGGTGGACATGGTCCGCAAGGACAAATGCGTACTTGTGTGCTGATCCATCGTGCCTTCCACAACGATGAGTGCACCCAGTAAATGCCAGGAAAACATAACCCAAACCATAATGCTCCCTCCTCCAGCTTGGATCCTTCCGGCAATTGTTGCAGAGTGTTTGCTTTCAGACGTTTCCCGCCGTATACGCCAACGTCCATCTGTCCGGTGGAGCACAAAATGTGATTCATCGGAAAAAGCCACCTGTCGCCACTCTGTGGACGTCCAGTGTCGTTACCGGCGTGCAAATTCCAGCCTTCGTCGTTGATGAACAGCAGTCAGCATAGGTGCATTAACCAGGCGTCTGCTGCGGAGGCCCATGAGCAGCAACGTTCGCTGAATATTCGTTGAGGATACACTCTTGGTAGCTCCTTGGTTCATCTGGGCGGTCATTTGCTCAACAGTTGCACGTCTATTCGCCCGAACGCATTTCTGTAGCCTATGTTCAAATTTGTCATCTATAGCAAGTGGTGCACCACATATGCCCGCCGCTAATTTTGGATAGTGCCATTTTGTCATGTACGGTATACTTTTACCACGGCGGCACGCGAATAGTTCACAAGATTAGCCGTTTCCGAAATGCTTCCACCCTTGGCCCGAAAGCCAATAATCATGCCCTTTGAGCGTCGGATAAATCGCTACGTTTCTGCATTACGCCAACGATTGAAATGCTTTCTGATGCCCTAGGACATCCTTTATATACACTCCACTGCAATGTGCTGTCCCTGCTTTTGCGATTTGCTATTTCACGTTGACGTCGAAAGTAGGTGGTGGTCACAATAATGTGACTGTACTGTACATATATATATATATGTATATAAATATATATATATATATATATATATATATATATATATATATATATATATATATATATATATATATATATATATATATATATATATATATATATATATATATATATATATATATATTTATATACTATATACATTCTTTCTTATAGGGCCTGATGGCCGAATGGCTGGCGCTCTGGCGTTCGGTACCACAGGTATCGGGTACAAATCCCGGCTTTGTCCATGGGTGTTTTGTAGTAGTTCGGAATCCACTTTAAGCTGTAGGTCCCGGTCCTAATATGATCGTAGAACGCTGGGGGCATTGTTACTCCGCGTCCGTGGCTTACCATCAAGTTACACGCGCCTCCTGGGTAATGCAAAGTGAGTAACATTAGGTGCAGCCGTTATGGCGAAAGATCACGGTCTATTTGCCAGCTGCATTATAAGAAAAAAAACATTCCTTCTTATTCAATGCCACAACAGCCCCATGGGGAATCAAGGCTGCAGGCAGATTCTAGATCATGAGATGTTTTCTTTTATACTGGGCAAGGTTTTCAGCCCTACACCCAACGTTCTACATTCATATTAGACAGGATATGGTTTAAAGTGGATTCCGAACTACTACAAACATTCATGACATCGCCGGGATTTGAACCCGATGCATGTGGTACCGAGCAGAGTTAGTCACTAAGTCATTAGGCCCTATATATACATATGTGTAGGCAGATGGCCCCATATATCATCATCAACATCACTGGCGCAACAGGCCCATGAGGGGTCAAGGCGGTCTGCCTGTTTTTCTAGACAGGGGATGTTTTCTTTTTACGGGGTAGGGTTGTCAGTCTAACGTCCAACGCTAAACAGTCATATCAGACCTGGACCTACGGTTTAAAGTGGATCCCCGAACCACTGCAAACAAATGTGGCCTCTTTTTGAGAATAGCTTCACGCAAACGAAGCATAACACTCAAATGACATTCCTTGTTGACAGTTTGGCTCGGCGGAGGGAATTCATAATGCACCATACCACGATAATCGAAGAAAACAGTCAACTTGACCTTGATTTTTGAGCGACTTTGGGGTGCTCTTTTCAATCTTTGTCACGATATTCGCTCGACTAATCGGTTGTTTTCGGGTCGTAAGCATAAATGCAAATCTCATCTTACGTGTACGAAACAATGCTTTCTGTCTATCAGGGCAAGTTGAAATGCATCCAGTTATGATGCATTTAGCGCAGCACTTACACTTATGCGAAAAGCGATAAAATTGAATCGATGTCATCTTTCAGATGTAAAAACGCGCCTACCAAATTTCGTTTATCTAACACAAGTCTTTCTTGGTGTTGGGATTTTTTTTTTTCCGTCAGTGTAGTATTTACATTCATTTATACTACCCCATAAATGTACGGCATGTAAATAACAAAAGAATTTGTTCACATGGGAATGTATTAACCATTTTCCTTTTATTTTTGGGGGAAAAATGTGTTTGGTTTACGTCCTGTTTATTAAAGCCCAAAAGTCTGGAATGCAGACTGAATGATTGCCTTTTAATGGACTTTTTCTTCCCTTATTTTGTTTATATTAGACTATATACCAGATTCCACAACAAAAAAGTTAATGGGCATTTCTAATGAGCCGTGATATTAAAATAGTCTTTTGCATAATCAATTTTGTTTTGACTAATGTAAATTCACAAAGGGAAAAAAAAAAGCCCATGATAACGTTCAGACAAAAGAAAAGTTTTAATATCAATATTTCTTGATATTAAATTTAGATAAAAGTGAAAAAAAAAAATATCCAAATCTTGTTTTCTATCGAAAGTTTTTTCATAATATGCATACGTGCATAATAAAATTAATTTCTTATTTAATTTCTATATACTAAAATTAGTTTCTTATTTAATTTTACTTAATTAAAATTAATTTCTTATTTCATTAATTTCTTATTTATAATTATTTCGTAATTATTTCTTAATTTATTTATAATTTATTATCAATTTCGTGTTTAATTTTTTAAATTTATTTATAATTTATTATTAATTTCTTGTTTATTTATTTTTTATTTAAATTTATTTCTCATTTTATTTTGTTAATAATTTCTTATCTATTTCTTATTAAAATTTTTATTTAATTTCTTATTTAATGTATTAATTTTTTTTCTTATTTCTTTTTATACTAAAATTAATTTTTTTATTTATTTATTAATTTCTTATTAATTATTATTTTAATTAATTTCTTTATTTTATTAATTAAATTTTTTTATTTATTTCATATTAGTATTAAAAATTTTATTTAATTTCTTATTTCTTATTTAATGTATTAATTTTTTCTAATTTAATTTCTATTATTATACTAATTAATTTTCTTATTTTTTAAATTTTATTAATTTCTTATTTATTTCTTATTTAATAACATTAAATTAATAATTACTTTTATTAACTTAATATTATTTGTGATTAATTTCATATTTCTTAATGTTACAATAAAGTTAAAATATTACGTATTACTGCTTTCTTCTGTGTTTAATAAAAAATTTATCATCAACTTATTCCATTTTAATTCGCTGCAAAAATTAATTAACTTATAAAGTATTAAAGAAATGTTATATAAATAATTAAAAAAGCATGGTGATGACAGGAAAGTTAAATTTTATGAGTATTTTATAACACAAAACAGTTAAAAGTAATATTTAAACAATAACAGAGAAAAAGATAAAATTCAGGTTAACAATTCGAGATTTTTATCTAGGCAGCCATTAATTAACATATTTTCATCAATTAAAGGAACCTTCATTATACATAACTTTTGCAACAGAACTGCCGATTAATATTTATTAGCATCAAACTCCTCTAATTTTTATAATTTTTAATTTTAAAATCACCGAGTATAGTCGTATAATTATTTAATTTTTATTTTCATCCTTAATCCTGTAAACCCAATAATTAAAGTTGCATTTTGATTAAATATTTAAAACTGCATTATTACTTTATAAATTAATTCATAATTTGATTGATGGCATTGTTGGTAGTCCCAATTCTGAAAGTAATGGAGATTTCTAAAAAAAATTATTTTAGGTAAAATGGTATATAGAAATAAAAAGATGCAGTATGCTTATGTCTTAAAATTTAAAAAAACATCAGTTAATTTATCTATTAGAAATTAATACGTGTTGAATTTTTTGTTGCTGCCTTAAGTTCATTAAAATTTTTATTATTTTTCTTTGATTAATATATGTATCTATCTTTGCCACTGAGTGCCACAAGTTTCGTCGGCCTGATGTTTGTTTCCACCACAGAGGAAGGGACATACCACAATAAAAGGTGGTAAAATCTAGATGCTGTACCCTGAGGAAGTCGCCAATCTTGCAAACCCTGAAGATTTCGCCAATTTTCCGCCAATTTCTTTAGGGTTGCAATACTATAATTAGAGGAATTCTGTAGCTTCATTTTCCATACAATATAATGACTATTTATTGTTATTGTGATTATATTATTATTTGCAGAATACTTATTTGCAATAAATAAGAACAGAAATATATATTCTTTTTTAAATTAGTATTCAATAAATTACTGATTATTCGAACTTATTCTTACAACGTACATCGGTCACTGATTCGGAACATAAACAATATTTATGAAGTTGCCACTCAGGAAAGTAAGAAACAAACAGAGAAAAACGATTTTTTATTTATTAATAACTTATATTTTATTCTTAAAATAACTAATTTTATCTTTTTTAAAATGTTCGTTTAGTTAGGATTTTGTGACAACATGGTGATGAATTCGTTGGAATATTTGAAGCTTTAGCTTTTTCGAACGTTAGTTAACGTTACAATTTAAATTTTTAATAATTAAAATAAATTATTAATATTAATAAAAAATAATGTGTCCGGAACATTTGATAATTATCCGGCAGAGTGCATGTGGCGGCGAAAGCACAAATGTGACATCCGCAAAATAATTTATGATTTCACAGATGGAATAAAATGTTGATTAAAAATCTAGGATCCTGTACCCTTTGTGCCAAACACATCGCCAATTTGCCAAGTCGGTAATTAAGCATAGAAATGAATGGGCCATGTAGTTTGAGCGGTAAAACAATATTACGCCAAAATCCTTTACTGGGTTGCCAAATCGCCAAGTAAACAGACAAAATGGTTGCCGAAGTTCGGTGTCATTGTAAAATGCTATTTCCCCCAAAATTTATAGCCAAACAGTGCTTTTTTATGCCAACATTAGCAGCCAAATAGCTATTACGTCAAAATTTATTCTGACAAGGCTTTGAAGGCAAAGTTTATCGCTTTAACGCCAAATATTATCACTATCACCCAAAATTTTAATCCTCAATGCGAAATTTAATGCTTTATCGCCAACATTTATCGCTTTTATAGCCATTTTTCACTAAGCAAATTTTGTTATATAACTTCTTTTAAGCCAAAAAATGCTTTATCGCCAATATTTATCGCTTTATAGCCAAATTTTCACTAAGTGAATCTTGTTTTTTTAGTGCTTTTGCATAAAAGTTAATACTTTATCGCCAAATTTTTTATCACTAAAATTTTTTATCTCTGGAATACTTTGCGCCAAAATGTGATCCGCTTTTACGCCCGAAATTTAAGCGCTATTATGCCAAGAAAAATTATATCTAAAAGGCCTTTACGGCAATTTATATCGCTTTATCGCCAAATTTTACCACTATTATGTCAATTTTTTAAATGTTTTTCAACGCCACATATTGCCGCTTTAACGCCAAAATATATGTTTTGTCAGCATTTTATTCTAAATTGCTTTCACACCAAATTAAATCGCTTTATCATAAATTAATATATGTGGAGTTTTATTTTGCTAAATTCACAAAAATGTATTGTTTAAACATAGAAAATAATCGCTGCTAATTGATAAAGGCCAAAGTTTATTAAAGCTTATTCGCCAATTCTTCTTTTTTTTTTTTTTTTTTTGTAATGTCAATAAATAAGTCATGTTCTTTACAGAGGCAAATTCGAATGATAAATTAATATTAAAAATATAAAAAAGAAGAAAAACTAGAGACTAACTTACCTTTATTGTGGTATGTCGCTTCCTCTGTGGGTGAAACTGGCATTTTTATTCCATCGGTGAAATCATAAAATATTTTGCGATGTCACTTTTGTGCTGGCGCCGCATGCACTCTGCCAGATAATTATCAAATGTTCGGAAACATTATTTTTATTAATATTAATTTATTTTTAATTATTAAAAATTTAAATTGTAACGTTAACTAACGTTCGAAAAAGCTAAAGCTTCAAATATTCCAAAGCGAATTCTAATTACGGTTGTCACAAAATCTAACTAAACGAACATCTTTAAAAGGAAATTAGTTATTTTTTAAGAATAAAATATAAGTTATTAATAAATAAAAAAATCGTTTTTTTCTTGTTTGTTTCTTACTTTCCTGATTGGCAACTTCATAAATATTGTTTATGTTCTGAATCAGTGACCGACGTACGTTGTAAGAATAAGTTCGGAAATCAATCAATTTATTGGAATACTTATTTAAAGAATATATATTTCTGTTCTTATTTATTGCAAATAAATTCTGCAAATAATAATATAATCACAATAACAATAAATAGTCATTATGTTGTTTGGAAAATGAAGCCACGAATTCTTCTAACTATATGTATTACAACCCTAAAGAAATTGGCGAAATATTATTGGCGACTTCCTTAGGGGTACAATATCTAGATTTTAACCAAAATGTTTGTTGTTTCCACCACAGAGGAAGGACATACCACAATAAAAGGTGTAAAATCTAGGATACTGTACCCTGAAGTCATCGCCAATCTTGCAACCCTGAAGATTTCGCCAATTTTTCCCGCCAATTTCTTTAAGGTTGCAATGCTAATTAAAAGATGGCGTAGCTTCATTTTCCATGACAATCTGTGACTATTTATGACCCATTGTGATATATTATTATTTGCAGGAATATATTGCAATAAGAACAGAAAATATATTCTTTTACAATTATAAGTTCTGAATATGCATTACTGATTATTCAGAGCTTATTCTTACAGCATTGCATCGATACTGATTCAGAACATCAATATTTATGAAAATAGAAAAGAGAAAAAGCAAACAGAAAAACTGTTGTTTAATAAAATGTTTATTCTTAAAATAACTATTTTTCCGATATTCGTTGATGCCTGTGACAACCATGTTAAACTACAATTTAAATTTTACATCAGTACGACACTAAATTTGCAATGATTCCCATAAAATAAAATGTGTGTCAAGGGCTGTATTCGATATACTATCTGGCCAGGGGACGTAGTCTCTGCTCATGGCAAACGCGCTTCTTGAATTTGTTGCATCCGCAAAAATCGTTTATGGTTTCGCCGATGAAATAAAATGTTTGTTTCACCATATAGAGAGAGTAAGCTATTTCTGTTTTTTCTTCTTTTTTATCTTTTTGTTAATATATTGCTTTATCATTCGAGAGTCGCTCTCATAGACCTCATTACCACGACGACATTAGAATTGGAGGAGTAACTTTAGTGGAATTTTTATCGTATCCGAAATTTTTATCAATTAACGGCGATTATTATCTTTGTTTTGACAAACAGTGCAAACGCACTGTGACTTAACACAACATATCATAGCTAATGTCTGCAGCAGAATGCTTTGATGTGTGAATATTGTGAGCGTCATGGCAACGTCATGACAGAAAATAAATCTCTATCTCGGCGTTAAAGAGCAGCGTCATATTGGTAAAAAAGCCATTAAAAAAGTGGTAATAATGTAACGATCGCATCATTATCGTGAGCTGTAAATCTCTTATCACAACTAGCTCTCAAGTTTCGGGACGTCACGGTCTCGGTGGCGCAAAAAGTATTCAGAAGATAAAATTTTAGTGATCAGGCTGACGATGTCAACTCGCGTAAGCACATCAAAAGCTAAAGATTCACTTGAGGTAAAGCGTGACGCTCTCAAAGTGATAGAAATATTGGCGTCCATATTTTGGCCAAAGAGGCCACCTAGCCAGTGCTTTTGCGCATGAAAATAACGTATACGGGTAGCTGATCGCGATAAAATGAATTAGTGATAATATTTGGCGTTAAAAAGTTATAAACTTTGGCGTCAAAGATCTATTTTCAGGGAATAAACTTGATATGCTCTGCTGACTATTGGCTATAATGCATGCCCTTTGTTGCAACAAATTTAAAAATAACAGCTTTGTGACACGGGCTGTGAGCCGAACATCATCACGCCTGGCGATTTGTGCTCAAAAAAAAAAAAAAGTTTTTGGCCATCATTTTTACCGCGCAGCTACCTGGCCCATTCATTCTATGCTTACTACGACTGAGACGCTTGGCGATGTGTTAACAAAAATACAAGATCCATTCTTTCAGAAACTGTAATGATTTATCCAGTCATTCTCTATTTACATACATATTGCAACGAAACGCGTTTTCCATTAAAATATTCTTTATTTTCGTTAGTTTCTTACATTTTCGGTCTTATTTAAGATAATACAATGTACCAGCTCTTGAAAACACATCTTTATTGATAACCAATAGTTCTCTATGAGGTGAAGCAGTTAATTTAGCTTCAATAATACTCGGTACGGAGGGCGATTGCGAAGCCGCAAAGGAACCGGTAGAGTCGAGCAGGGTGCCTGTTTGTGGTGTTTTTCGGGAACAGGTACCGCACGAAAGGTCAAACCGCTTACAAAGATGAGCCTGAAGAATTGTAAATGTACGGGTGTCACTGGTTGGTGTTTCCAGTGAACAGGATCATTCTTTTTGAAAATAAGATTTAAATCGTTTTCCTTGTGGTTCAGGGCTTCTTTCTTGAAGGATGTCAAACCGATTTCTGTAGCATCTAGGGGGCTCACAAAGATGGAGCGGCCTGAACTGGCACCTTCGTGTCCATATAAATTATTATTAAGGTATAAAATCATTAAAAGCACTGATAATGAATTTTTGGAAAACATTTGCAGAAGATTGAATAATATAAAATATTCATCGATGTTATTTGCAATAGAATGTGTCGATTAATTGAGTATGAAAATCAAATAATCATGTGAAATCAAATTCTTTTGAAAATAAGATTCAGATCAGACTATCATATTTTCCTTATGGTTAGAATTCATATATGTGTATAGTACCGGAAAATGCTTCCTCTTGGCACCTTGACTATCGACTATAGTTATGACAATCGCCGTTAAGTCTCTTCGATTCTGAAATCCCTACCTGCAATGGATGCCGCCAGCAACTTATCTGCGCCAACCAACAAATCTTGTCAGTCATGCACATCAACTGAACACTGTACCACTGGGCCATCAATGAATCTTAATGTGTGAAAACATCTCTGTTTCCTTAATTCATCCACTACACCCCTTCGAAACTCCTACCAGGTAGTCCGATTCACGAGGCAAAATGCTAAACATTCAGACACCAGACGTTTTTTGCTGTTTTGCTCGTTTTTTTGAAACAGTGTCTACAACAAGGCCGCCAGCGGGTGGAACCTCAGGGCTAATGCTCACCAGCGTCGCACGTTGCCACTGAGCTACGAGTCGGGAGCATGTTTTTATTCATATCATTTAAAACTAAAATTATTAAATCAATTTGGTTGTTTTTCAAAATCTTTAAAACCAAAGAAGGTGAATACATGCTAGAATCCTCGGTATTAGGTTTCATATACCACACAATAAAGCAATGATGCTTAACTCACCTACTGTTGCGTTGGCGACAAAATGACGGGGACTGGGCATGGGAACGGAGGTCTGCACACTTCCGCTTGACGTCCTTGTACACCAGGGCGTCGTCAGGCTGTTGAGCTCCTCTGAGTAGATGTCGATGTCCGCGTAGGAGGTCCCCGATCACGTACAGCCGCTTCCCGCACCACCGCCCCGATGAAAGCGCGAGGGAAGGGGGTGTCGGAATGTCGTAGTTCCACCTACAACACCATTTCAACATCACTTTTAGCAGCACATTAGAAATATTAAATGCATGAAAAATTCGTAACAAGTTAAAGAACAGCCGATATGGTGTCTGACATGCAATACCCAAGCAAAATAGATAAAAGGGTGCTGCAAAATTCAAGGAAGAAATTTTGCTTGAATTATTGAGACACGGGAATCTCATTTATAGAAGATTTGTTATAGTTCAGGGTTTCCAACTTATCCAGTGTATCCCAAAGTCCCCCAACCCTCCCCTCCCATATGCCAATAAAGTTATCTTAACTATGGTAAGCGACGGACCAGTAAAGAGCACTTAAAAATAATTTAAGTAACTGCAGGTGCGCCCCTAAAAATGTAATGGGTATTAACTGATAATATACGGATATATTGACTATGGACTACATATGGTATTGACTTCATTGATTGGCTATATTGACTTGATATGAGTGTTAACTGAGTGATAATTGATTGATCATTGGTTGTCATTAGCCTGCTTACCACCAATTATATCTTGATGGCCATTTTAAATAACTACTGATAAGTTTTATCTTAAATTGATGAGATTGAATATTACTATATTGTTAGTTGTATGATGTTGAGCTGCTAATTAAAAAAATGTAATAAATTGTACGATGTAAAATCAAAATTAGTAGACTACAATCGTCACCAATTTGATTCATTTTGCTAGTTAGCGTAAGTTAGCATAAACTTTTTTAGTGAAGATTTTGTATTTTGCTTTGTCACTCTTAATAGAGATAATCTTGGTGAAGAGAGAAATCGTAAAAAAGATTCGTCTAGGTGTACTGAAGCAAACACAAGTGTTATGACACACTAATATCTTTCAAGATTACTTCAAACTATTTAACTAGTAAATTTTAGAGGATTACATTTTTAACGCCAAGTAAGTGATACAAAGCAAAAGTTAGTAAATTCAGTTCACAACTGACTTTCGCAATCACCGCTTCTCATTTCAACATTTTTAAGTGGTGGCAAATCAATATTTCAAGTGGGAGGCAGCCAACTCCATTACAGTGGATTCTCTTAGAGCATATTCACAAAATATCGACAAGCCATCTTTCCCAAAAGAGCAGACAGAGAGAGAGAGCGACTGTTGGCAATTCCACCGACAGCACGTTCCACAGTGGACAAGGAAGACTTTTCGCGTGAATAAGTAAACAGCCAATCATTTCATTACCCTCCGATGCATCAGTGGACATGAATCTTTGAACGAGCTCACTCGAGCAGCTCGTTTTCGAATCTCCCTCTCCCCCTTCTGCACTCTAATTTCGAACACTCTGCCCGTTCAAAAGCAGGAATGGTTGACAATAGTTGCCGCCAAATTGAATGCCCTATCTCAGTAAACACAAACGAGTCGTTTCCATTTTAAAGTCTGTTGTTGAGCCTCTTTCTCAGCTGGGATTGAAAATTGGTAGATGTTTAAAATTAGAATTGAGGACTTTTAATTATGAGTAAAGTGCGATGTTGTTGAATCGGAAAGAAATCTCAAATACGTATCGTCATGTCTTTTTATTTAAATATCGATCTGTATTATTTCAAGATGTTTAATAGATTAATGGGTAATATTACAATTATTGTTACAATGTGTTCGCTGTTTGTACTTTTTGGCAGGTTTTTAAGTACTTAATAATAATATGGAAATAATAAAATAAAATAATTTAAATAATATTATGAAAAAAGTACACTTTTTCTATTGCTATAATCAGTGACAGAAATTATGAAAAAAAAAATTGATTTTTTTAAACTTTTAAAATTTATTCTTTAGAGTTAAATTTAAACTTTCTTAATTAAGCTCTTTTTCAAATCGGAAATCATTACCGAGTGTCCAACGGTAGGTACCGCAGGTTTCGTATTCGAGTCAAGATGGTTCCATGGATGACTGTATGCTTCGGAATCCACTCTTTAAACCTTGGGTACAGGTCTAAAATGGCAACTACTACTACTACTACATTATACCACATCACATCACTGTGCTTAGAGCTACGTTGCCCCTTGACTGTTTGGGAATGATGTGGGTCAGAAGTATGATTGGCCTGTGTGACGATCTATGGTTATATTAGACAGGGACTCACAGCATGAAGTGGATTTCGAACCACTACAATCAACCATGGCACCGCCGAGACTAGATAAGAAACTTGTGGCGCCGAGCTTTCAGAGTGCTAGACACATGGCCATTCAGGACCTGATTAATTTGTCAGTTAACATAAGAACATCAATACTACAAAAAGGCACACCTTCCATTCTTGTAAAGACGGATAATCGTAAATGAAAAGATTCGTCTAGGTGGCTAATATGAAGAGCTGTTAGGACATGTTAGTATCTATCAACAAATACGTTTTAAAGGAATACTTTTTGCACACCAAGTAAGTGAAAGATAGTAAATTCAGTTCACAACTGACTAGCGCAATTACTGATCTCATATTAACATTTTAAGTAGTAGCGAATCACTATTTCAAATGGTAGGCAGCCAACTCCTTACAGTGGATCCTCTTACAGAGTATTTACAAAATACCGACAAGCCATCTTTCCCAGAGAGCAGACGCACACACTGAGAGACCGTTGGCAATTCCACCGACAGCACGTTCCACAGTGGACAACGAAGGCTTTTCGCGTGAATAATAAAGCAGCCAATCATTCCATTGCCCTCCGATGCATCGCGGGACATGAATCTTTGAACGAGCCCACTCGAACAGCTCGTTTCGAATCACTCCCCCTTCTGCACTCGAATTTCGACACTCTGCCTGCTCGAAACCAGAAACTGTTGACAATAGTTGCCGCCCAAATTAATGTCCATCTCTGTAAACACAAACCAGTCGTTTCCATTTCCAAAATCTGTTGCAGTCACCCATTTTGAGCCTCTTTCTCAGCTAGGATTTAAGATTGGTAGCTGTTTAAAATTTGAATGGATCACTCTTAATAATGAGTGAAGTGAGATGTTGATAAATGAGAAAGAAATCTCAAATCAGTCTCTTCCTTTGAGTCTTTGTCATTTAAATTTCCGATGTGTATTGTTTCAGAGATGTTCAATAAGTTTCATTGGAAGATCACAGTTATTGACATGATGTGTTCATAGAACTTTTTGAATATTTTAAAGTAGTTAATAATAATAATAATGTGAAATAATAAAATAAATAATAATTAATAAAAAAATTAATAAAATAAGATAATAATATAATATAGAAATAGTACGTTTTTCTATTGCCATAATCAGTGAAAGTAAAAAAAAAAAAAAAAAAAAAAAAAAAAAATTTTATTACATTTATTTTTTAGAGGATTCAATTTATATAACGAATTTAATATAATAGGTATTATGTGATGATTAAATTGGGGCCTGATGGCCGACTAACTAACGGTGGGTGACACATGTTTCCGGTTAGAGTCAAGGGGTTCCATGGATGATTGTAGTGGTTCGAAATCCATTTTTAAAGCATAGGTCGCTGTCTAAAAGACTACTACTACTATTTCACCTCATCATAACACTTTGTCTAAATCTGAGTTGCCACTTTACATTTTGGGAATGATACGGGTAAGAAGTCTGATTGCCTGCGTGACGCTATTAAAGTCACATGAGACAGGAACCTACGGCTTAAAAAGGTGGAGTCCGAATCACTACAAACCACCATGGTATCGCCAGACTCGAACCCCAATGTTGTGGCCCCGAGGTCAGTGCGCTATACACTCGGCCATTCAGGCTCTGATTCATTTGTTAGTTAACATTTTTTTCTTCTTTCTAATGCAGCTGGAAAACACAGACAGCTTGGTCTTTTGATGCCTTAAGGCAAGTGCTGCGGAGACGTACTCACTTTGCATTACCCAGGGGGCGCGTGTAACTTGAAGATAAGCCACGGACGCGGAGTAACAATGCCCCCACAACGCCCTACGATCCTATTGGACCGGGACCTACTTTTTAAAGTGGATTCCGAGCCACTACAAACAGACATGGCACCGCCGGGACTCGAACTTTGAAACCTGTAGTACCGAGCGCCAGAGCGCTAGCCACTCGGCCATTCAGGTCCTTGTTAGTTAACATAAGAACATCAATATCTAAAAGAAACCTATCCTCTTATTTTGTGAAGAGGGATAATCGTGAATGAAAATTTTATCTAGGTATACTGAAGCAGAAAAACTGTTATGATGTGCTAATATCTTTCGCGATCATTTCACACAATTAACAAATACATTTTAAAGGACTACTTTTAACACCATGCAAGTGATGTAAAGCAAAAGATCGTAACTGATATTTACAATCAACACATTTTAGCATTTAAGTGGTAGCAACTCAATGTTTCAAGTGGGAGGCAAGCCAACTCCATTATGGTGGATCCTCTTACAGAGTATTTACAAAACACATACAAGCCATCTTTTTCCAAAGAGCAGACGCACACAGAGAGGGAGAGCGACCGTTGCCAATTCCGTGGACAGCACATTTCACAGTGGACAAGAAAGGCTTTGAATAAGTGAATAAATGAAGTAGCCAATCATTTCATTACCCTCCGATGCATCTCGGGACACGAATCTTTGAACGAGCCCACTCGAGCAGCTCGTGTTCGAATCTCCCTCCTCTCCCACTTCTACACTCAAATTTCGAACACTCCTGCCCGCTCGAGACCAGAAATTGTTGACAATGGTTGTCGCCAAATTCAGTGCCTATCTCAGCCAACACAAACGAGTCGTTTCCATTTCAAAGTCTGTTGTTGAACCTCTTTCTCATCTCGGATTTAAGATTGGTAGCTGTTTAAAATTTGTATTGATCCGTTTTAATTATGAGGGAGACATGATATTGTTAAATCGGAATGATATCTTAAATCTGTCTGTTCGAGTATTCTGTTATTTAAATTTCGATGTGTATTATTTCAGAGAGATTCAATAAATTTATCTGCAATATCACAATTACTGATATCATGTGTTTTCTGTTTTTCGGAATAATATGCGAAAAGAACGTTTTTCTATTCTCATGATCTGTGTGAGAAACGTAAAAAAAAAAATTGCTTTTTTAAACTTTTTAATTTATTTTTGAGCGTTAAATTTACATAGAGTAGAATAACGAACTATAAATAAAAGTTTTTTTTATGTTCTGATTAAAATACGCAACTCATCAAAATTCATAATATTTACATATACATAAATGTAATAAATAAGTATGCGAAATGCACCTGTTATGTTATGAAAATATTTAGTATGTAATCTGATTAATTACTTATTTTGCAGTTTAATTAGAAGTTCGATAATTATTTGTTCTGTTAAATTGTTTTAATTTATTACTTTAATTAATTTAAGACCGATTTCCATGAAGCACAGAAGAACCTGGAACGTTTACTCGTTTAGGATCCATTTCCCTCTAACCTGGAACTGGATCCATTTTTAACCTGGAAGGTCCATTTCCATGAAGATTAAAACTCGTTTAGGATCCATTTCCTCTAACCTGGAACTGGTTTAAGATCCATTTCCATGAAGATTAAAACTCTATTCCCTCAAGCCTTGAAATAGTTTATGATCTACTTCCATAAAGCTTAGGGCAAATTTCCCTCAAGCCGTGAACGCGTTTTAAAAGAGTGTAGTCTTCCATTGCCAGTTTATCCAAGTGGCGAGATCTTTTGTCTAGAATAAAAGGACTAAACTGTGGTAGAGTATTTCAGTATTTCAGTTATACTGAGTAAGTATATTCAGTTCTCTGTGGTAGAGTATTTCAGTTATACTGAGGATTATATTCTCCCATGGCAGCAATGCAATTTGAAGAACATCTTTTCATACAACAAATTAAATTGCCCCATTCTGAATAAGAATTTAAATTGCATACATGAACCAACCACTGTTTTAGTTCGTTTAATGACATCGAGTATATATTGGATACTAAAAATCTCACGTATTAGAAATTCAGCCATTCAGATGTCGGAATGGGCAATGATCAGACTTTCTATTGGCTGGCGTTCCACGAGTCTTAGTATCCACCTTAACCAGAACCAACCTAACTGATCCTAACTAAACCAGTTAGGGACATCACTTTTGAGATGGGAAAGAGCCTTCGCACTTGTGAGGGAAAAATTTATAAGGCGTTAAAGAAGATACTTACGATTGTTTATCTGGATCGTAGCGCTTGCCGTCCTTGATAAGGTCAATTTTCCTTCCTTTGTTTTGAACCATGCCTCCAATCACCCACAACTGACCTCCATGAGTGCACACGCCTACGCCCATCGATGGCGAATCCAAGTGACTATTCAATTCATACCAAGCATTTTTTCTGGATCGTATACTTCAACAGAATCCAGCATACTAAAGAGAAAACAGAAGAAATATTTGAGTCCAAAGCTACATTCCAAGTTCTTAGTAACAATATTGACTTACAAGGAATGTTACATCAAAGAATTTTCTTAAAAAACAAAAAACAATACATAACCTTAATAAACAGTGACGGAAGATAGATAAATAGTCTGAAATTAAAGGAAAGATTTTAATAAAACTGATCTGAAGCAGTGTCTTTTAATACAAAAATTTCTTGTTTGAAGGTAACTCATACTGGTGACATTTGCCCAAAAGTAAACATTGATTAAAATTGAAAACTATTTTAGCAACCCATCTGACCCTCCCTGGACTAAACCTCCCCCCGTCCTTTTCAAGTAATTTCGAAGGGTTGAGTTGTTTACCTTACTCTTTCAATTCTTTTTATTCCTTAGGCGGAATTTTTCAATTAATAAACTCATCAAAATTGCCCAACCAACGCTAGTAAATGTGCAAACTCTTAATTTTTATTTAAATGGAGCAGAAATTAAATTCTAACTTTACATTTGATAAGTAGAAATATAAGTAAATTATAAGACAATTAAGTTCTGGAGAAAATATTTTTAAATCAATGTCATTGGATCATCATATTTCATTGCAGTTAATAAAGAAATTAATTTTGATGTATATTTTTTATTATTGTACAATACCGGAACTTTCTTTACTACCAAAGACATTTGATTCATAGAAAAATGGCAATATTTAAAAGAAAAATAATAACTTATTACATGTTGTTATTTGCAGGTTTATTGAATTCTCATTTAATGAACACTGTGGAAGAGAAAAAGAGGGTTCATTATGATGAGTCCACGTTATGTACAAATTACATAACGTGGTTATAACTCCATTTTTTGTTATTACTATTCAACACCGGAACTGTTCTTTATAACCAAAGACATAATAATAAAAAATAAAAACAGCAATAATTAAAATTATATAAATTAATAGTTAAATAAGTAAAATAATTAATGTATTTAAATAATCATAATCATATTTGAAATAATTTTTCTTCACAATTTTTTTTTAATTGACTAACACTGAAACTCCATTCAACATAAAGAGAGTATTTTCAATAAAATTTCGAAGCAATCTATTAATCGTCCGATATTATTAATAATTATTAAACCAAAATAATTAATTACCTCAGTTAATAATTAATAATTATAACAAAAAAATTATAATATAATTGTAATAATATAATATATATTAATAATTATAATAAAATTATTATTTGGTTTGTTAATTACCCGTAATAATTATCTGGAAAACAATTATAATATAATTGTAACTATATAATATATAATAACAATTGTAATAAAATTGTTATTTTGTTTGTTAATTGACAGTAATAATTATATCAATAACAATTATTATTGTTTATTAATTCAAAATAATTAATTATCAGAATTAATAATTATAACAATGACAGTTATAATATAATTGTAACAAATATATAATAATAATTTTATTATAGTTGTTATTTGGTTTATCAATTGACCATAATACTTATATTAGCAACATTTAATATTATTATTAATATTTATTAAATCAAAATAATAATTTTTCGCAGTTGATAATTGATAATTATAACAATAACAATATAATTGTAACAATATTACATATAATAAAAATTATAATAAAGTAATTATTTGGTTTGTTAATTAACTATAATAATTAATTATCACAATTAATAACTAATAATTATAACAAAAACAATTATTATTATTTATTAAATCAAAATAATTAATTATCATAATTAATAATTACATAAATATCAATTATTATTCTTAATAAGAATAACCATAATTATTGATTATTAACAATATCAAAACAAACACTTTTAATTAAGATAACTTGAGATGCTCATTTGAACTTTCCTTGTTACACTCATAAATTTTTTTGTCATATTCTTTCCACAAATAGCTACACTTTATAATCTCTCTGAAGCAATCGTTAAAAATATTTATTAGTTTCATTTTTTTTTTAAACACAATATTTCATAACACACTAAATTTTTGCTAGAAGACGACACATTATAAATAATGATTTAGATGACATATTTAATTTCGGAGAAGCCATTAAATTGGCGTAAAAGATGGAATGTTTAATAATAAAATGTCGAGAGCAATTTGAAAGAAAAGCTACAGCCTTTTTTGTGGATAAAAATTGAGGGCCTTTTCCCTCTAGTTGGTATTTTTAACCGACTCTCATTGAAAACTGCTCGCGATTCTTAGATTGAATGCAGGTCGAGTACCTGTGCGCGGCGCACATCTACTCAAAATCGAATTAAAAGTAGGATGTGAGAAACAGCAATTAAAAATATTATGTAAATGAAGGATGGATAATAAAAATATGAAGACCCGTAATGACTTGAAATGTAAAACTACCATCGGTAGTGAATAGATGAACAGACACATGAGCGTGTGAATAAATATGAACAAAGGAAAAAATGTTTACGAAAACGTGGGAAATCCAGGAGTTCTAAGAAAGAAAAATATCTTTATGGTGGGCGCAGGTCTGCTGACCATTTTGTAGTTGAAAAGGATATTTATGTTTTCCTTCGTTGTGTGCAAAAAATAGTTGTGCTTTGATTAGGTTATTATTATGGTTTCTCAAGCCAAGGCAGAAGTTTCTGGTGACTGCTCGCGCGGAATTTCCACCTCAGGCTAAAAATAGTTTCCCTGCAAAACTGGACTTATAACTGGAAAAAAATTTACTAAAAATAGGTTCTTTTTGTCTGCAACATTTCCAGATCGATTATTCTAACGAGGTATTAGAAATGTATATATATATATACAATATTCCTTTATTTTTATCTCCAGTTTTGTTCGATTTCATACCTTGTGTAATGTTTCGTTATTTATTATACGACCAAAAGAAAAATATTTTTTTGAGGGTAAACTAAGACTTTTCTGAAGAGGAAATATTAATATAAAAGCTATTTTAAAATTGAAAATTCACAAAATTTTATATTAAATAAATAGGTCTGATGTCCGAGTGGCTAGCGGTCTGGCATTCGGTACCACAAGTTTCGGGTTCGAATCCCGGCTGTGCCATGGATGATCGTAGTGGTTCGGAATCCAGTTTGAATTGAAGGCCCCGGTCTACAACCCGAGCGTTGCGGAGGTAGTATTACTCGCGTCCATAGCATGTCTTCAAGCTACACGAGCCCTCTGGGTAATGCCAAATGAGTAACAGCGGTGCAGCCCTTGGTTATGGCATAAAGATTAACTGTCTTTGTATTGCCAGCTGCATTAGAACAGTAACACATATTAAATAAGTAAATGGTTGGTTATGAATATTTAATTTTAAATATATTCGATTATTAATAAAGAGTTGAAATAGTTGTTTTTCGAAATTTTGAATTTTTATATTGTAGTAGCATTAAAGGGACCTGAAGGCCGAGTGACTATCACTCTGGCGCTCAGTGCCACAGGGTTCGAGTCCCAGCGGTGTCAGTGATGTTTTTGTAGTGGTACGGAATCCACTTTAAACCGTAGTTCCCGGTCTAATAGGATCGTAGAGCGTTGGACGTAGGTCTGACTACCCTACCCCGTAGATTACTCCTGGTAATCGTTTTCCATGGATCCATGGTAAAAAGAGATCCATGGGTTAGGAAATAAGTAATTACTCTTAATTACTGCAACAATTGCACTTCTTTTGACTCAGAAAGTTTAAAACACAATTCCCTATTTAATCTCAATTTCCCCTAACTAATTATTGATCAACAATAAAAGTTATGCTTTCATACTAACTCATTACCCATCAAAATTGCGAAAGCTCCGTATTAGTTTACAGACTGAAATCAAGATGCTTGAATTTTATTTATTTTTAAATCCAATTTTCCATCATTTATGATTTAAACTTCGTAATTTTTATTGATAACTATTCTTATAACTGTTATTTGAAATCGATTAACAGATGAACATCAATCTTTCTGAACAATTTAACTCATAATCCATTTCTTATTACCTCCTACCCCTACAGCTCTCTCCCTACTACCGTCTAATCCGATTATTCAATATCGAAACCATCGCCCTAGATAATATATTGGTTTTCCATATGAATGCCAATAATTGAAATCTCGACTTATTCCTTTAACTATAGTAAAGATTGATTTTGATGAAACTTTCCCAATACTTTAAACAATTCAGCATAACTCGAAAAACTTAAATAATGTTTTTTTAGTGGCATTCTTTAAAAACTAATCATAATTAATGTTTAAAGCTGATGTGCGTAGTTCATTTCTTGGGATATATATTATTCTTGAATGGTTTTTAACAAATTGCAATTATTTTTAACGAATGTTTTTAAAAATAATATTAAATTTTTTTTAGAAAATAATAAAAATGCTACGAAATTCTCCAGTTAAAAGAAAAGATAATTAAAAGAATTTAGACAAAAATAAGTAAAACAAAAGATAAGTAAAAGAATTGAGACAAAGATAAGTAAAAGAAATGAGAAAAATTAATGATGGATCTTAAAAAGCCTTAATATTAGAAAAACCTTTTGATAAAATTAGATGATCTCCATTTTTTTTTTAAATCTACAATGCACATTAGGAGATTAATACTACAGTAAATAATTTATTTCTACTATTTGGCAAAGTTTACTAATGTTATTGATCGCAATATAAAATATAAAATCAACTAATACAAATCTGCTTTTAGATTCATATTGCAATATAAATGTAAAGTCAACTAATATGTAATGGTAAATAAAGAAATATTCCTCTAAATTCCAAAAATGTTACATTTTCAATCCTGTCGAGTTAATTCATATAATTAGTATTCTTCCAACAAGTCTTGGAGTAATCTACGATTTGAATCTGTTACATTTTGAATATATTTTCGTTAATTCATGTGATTATTATTATGTCAGCAAGCCTTGGAGTAGCCTATGATTTGGACATGTTACATTTTGAATACTTTCTAGTTAATTTATAAGATTAATATTTTTTTCAACAAGCCTTGAGTAATCTATGATTTGAATATACTGTCCAGTTTATTCATATCACAAATAAATTTTTAACAAGTCTTGGAGTAATCTATGATACGGACATGTTACATTTTGAGTTCTGTCTAATTAATTAATATCATTCATATTTTTTTAATGAGCCTTGAGGGACTTGGCGGATGTCAAGCTTCGTCAAAACTGAGGGATCTCTGCTCAAAATGTAAAGTCTCTACTGTAGAAAACAAACTTAAGGGCACTGTCAAAGTACCACGTAGAAACCACACACTGCTGAATTGGAATTTAATCAACTCTCTCATTTTAACCCAATACAAACTTCAAACTTATTTTCGACACTGCAACATGTCCAAATAAAATTTTAACACCCTACTTTTAAACTCAAAACGTCAACAACGATGCTATTTGAAGCATTCCCAAAACTAATAACACCCACTTCAACAAGTTGTTATTTCGTAATCCCATCCCCAACTCAACAACCCCCTCATGAATATTCCATTAAGACCTTCACTCTTCACATGGCCGAGTGGAACGCCCTGTTTGGCACACATTCCCGCATAAGTACGCACTCATTACGGCAAAATAACGCGTGGAACGGAAAATAGTTTTCGTTCTTTAACCATTCGAACACGGAGTATGTATTTCAAACTGGGTAGCCAGCAAAGAAAACGCAGCTTGAAGGAAAACTCGGCGTAAAAATATTCATCGTCGCGCTGGAGCATGGGTGTCCCTGGGGACCTTGCAGGAGGGATTCCAGTTTCAGCGTAGATCGATCTGTGCATGGAGAAGCCCCCCAAAATGCCGTCGCGATCCTTAGATCGAGAGAAATTTATCTATTTTTCATTTGGTCGGGAGCTTCATTTAGTTTCTTTGAAGAATTTCCCTCCTTTGCAGCTTTCTCTGGGATTTGCCGCTGCTATATTTCGATTTCGTTCGCGTTGCCAGATTTCGGTGATCTTTCTTCGGATTCAGTTGAGTCGATATAAGTGATTTGATGTTTTATTTTCTTAATTGGAGATGTATTTGCGGCGTAATTTAATATTTACTTTAATATCGTTAGATATAAAAATATCTTTATACATATATATATATATATATATATATACTGTTGATATATTTATTAATATCGTCAGTATGTTAAATATAAAAGCCCGATGTATTAATTTAAAAGTAAAGGATATTCAATCTGTCCATTTAAAGTAAGTTAACTGAATTAAAAAGAAAATTACACTTAGAATTTTACTTCCTAAACTGAAATTATTTTATTTTGGTTTATTAGCAGAAAAAATATCTTCAAAGAAGTTTACTGCAATAAGTCTTAAGTAAAATTATGTAAAATTTTCACTTAGTGACTATATAATCGAGTGTTAATTTCTTCTTCTTCTATCCAAAACTGGGACTTTTTTTATTTATGTTACTTTCCTTCCTTAAAATAATCTGAATTTTACTATAAGGGTTTTTTAGCGCGGTTTCTAAATTATAATAATATATATATATATATTGTGTTTTTTCACAAACGGGATCACTTTCTTTTAAACAAAATTCATATAAACATAAGCAAACATGTATTGAAGATGTTTTAATATAAGGGTTTGAATGCTTGATTTCCTCCGATTTCTTAGTTCACTAAACTATATCTATTTATTTAAAAGTAACTAGACGTTTTGTTAGCTTCATTTAGTATATATTAATGAAATATATATACTTAAAGAAATACTTAACACAACAATATTTAGATACACAATTACCACACTCTCTACAATTTAGTTGGCAACTCTAATACAGTGACACGTACTTATATAATTTTACAAAGAAGACACTTTCAAAGGTTCAAAGGCTGCGTTAGTCTGGACACGTAGAAATAGCACGTTGTTCAAATGGAATTTAACCAACTCTCTCATTTTAACCTATTACAAAACTAATATTTTGAAGATGCAGAATGTTCTAACACCCTACCTTCAAACGCAAAACGTCTACAATGATCATTCCCAAAACTAATAACAACCACTTCAACAAGTTGTTATTTTGTAATCCCATCCGCGGCGCAACAACCCACTCATGAATATTCCATTAAGGCCTTCACTCTCTCTTCGCATGGCCAAGTGGAACGCGCAGTTTGGCACCCTCCCGCATAAGTGAGCTCTCATTACGAGAAAATAAGCGTGGAACGGAAAATAGTTTTCATTCTTTAGCGATTCGGCACGGAGTATGTATTTTAAATCGGGTTGCCAGCAAAGAAAACCCTTGGAGCTTAGCAAAAAATATTCATTGTCGCGCTAGAGCATGGGTGTCCCTGGGGGACCTTGCAGGGGGATTCAGTTGCAACGTAGTTCAATCTGTGCATGAAAGAACACCACCCCCAAAATGCCGTCGTGGATTATTATACTGAGAGGAATGGATCTCTTCTTCATTTCGTCGGGAGCTTCATTCAGTTTCTTTGAAGAATTTCCCCTCCTTTGCAGCTCTCTCTGGGATTTGACGCTGCTGTGTTTCGCTTTCGTTCGCCTTGCCAGATTTCGCCGCGGTTGATTTTTCTTCGAATTCAGTTGAGTCGATATAAGTAATTTGTTATTTTATTTTCTTACTTCGAGATGCATTTACAGCGTAATTTAATATTTTCTTTTAATGTTGTTAGATATAGAATATCGTTGATACATTTATTAATTTCGTTAGATAAGTTAAATATAAGAGTACATTGTATTAAATTAATTTTAAAGGATATATTAACCTGCTCACTTCGATTAAGTTAATTAAATTAAAAAGAAAATTACAATCTGCCTTTTATTTCTAAACCGAAATATTTTTATTTTGGTTTATTAGCAAATACATATCGCACGTGTTAATATGTAATCCCAATACGCAAGCCAATAAGTACGCACAGATTCTGTTGGGAGTGAAAATGTGTGCATTTAATTTATAAACAAAAAAAGTCCCTCCATCAGAATTGAAGAAGTATATAAGAATCGAAGAATATAAGATTTGAAGAAGTATATAAGAATCATCAATGCCATCAGTGGAGATGTTCTTACTAAATTGTGCTGGCATCAGACATCAGTTAAACCACAAACAAAGAGGTCAACACACATCCTAGATTCATGGGTCAAGAACAAAAGCTTAAATGCCTCCCTTTAGAAAACAATTAATATCTTCAGAACATTTCTTTTTAATCGTGACATATCGAGTATAATTCATCCATGCTTTCAGCACTTATGTTTTTCCTGGTCACAAAACTAACAAAATAAAACAGTAACAATAGAAATTTAACACTCTTATCAATATAACTTTTAATGTTCTTTTGCAGGAAGGTGGCCAAGTGGCTAGCACCTGTGGCCTTTGGCATCACAGGCTTCAAGTTCGAATTCTGGCTGTGGCATCGATGTTTGTGAGTGGTTCGGAATCCACTTTAAATCGTAGGTCCCGGTCTAGCCCGGTCTTTAGCCCACGTGTGAACAAAATGTCCCGATAAACCAATCTATGATATTTAGTGTTCTTTCATCTGTTCTCCATCGTGTATAAGAGAAGGAAAATTCCGTAATAGAAATAAGAAATTCCACACTTATTTAATACACAATCACCACACTCTCTGTCGTTTTGTTGGCAATTCTCTTACTCTCTGAAACAGTTGCACTCACTTATATATTTTTGTAAAGATGGTACTGTCAAAGATCCCGCAAGTCTGGACACGTAGAATTCCCACACTGTTCAAAAGGAATTTAACCTGAAACAAACTAACATTTACGACGACGCAAAAATATCCAAATAGAAAACTAACACCCTACTTTCGAACTCAAAACGTCAACAACGATGCTGTTCGAAAGCGTTCCCAAAACTAATAACACCAATTTCAACAAGTTGTTATTTTGCAATCCCATCCCTGACGCAACAGACCCTCATGAATATTCCATTAAGGCCTCTTCACATGGCCAGGTGGAACGCCCAGTTTGGCACACATTCCCGCATAAGTACGCACTCATTACGACAAAATAACGCGCTGAGTAGAAAATAGTTTTCGTTCTTTAACGATTCGACACGGAGTATGTATTTCAAATTGGATTGCCAGCAAAGAAAACGCAGCTCGTAGGAAAAATTCGGCGTAAAATATTCATCGTCGCGCTCGAGTCTGGTTGTTCCCTTGGGGACCTTGAGGAGGGATTCCAGTTTCAGCATAGATCGATCTGTGCATGGAGAACACCCCCCGGAAATGCCGTCGCTGTTCTTAGACTGAGAGGAATTGATCTATTCTTCATTTAGTCGGGAGCTTCATTCAGTTTCTTTGAAGAATTTCCCCCTCTTTGCAGCTCTCTCGGGGATTTGCCCCTGCTGTGCTTCGCTTTCGTTCACGTTGCCAGATTTCGCCGCTGATGATTCCCTCCTTTCCCTCCTTAAATGATACAGATTAGTAGACGGGCTTTTAGTATTGTTTCTAAATTATAACATTGTATATACCGTGCATTTTCCCAAAATAAAAATAAATTAAAATTGAATAAAAAAATTTACATATACCTATATAAATGTGTTATAGATCATATATATTATAGTAATGTATTTGTAGATGGGTTTGAATAATTGATTTACTATGATTTCTTAGTACATTCAACACGCCTAGCTGTTTTAAAAACAACTAGACGTTGTTGTGTTAAGTTGCTTAAATATATATATATATATATATATGTGTGTGTGTGTGTGTGTGTGTGTGTGTGTGTGTGTGTGTGTGTGTGTGTGTGTGTGTGTGTGTGTGTGTGTGTGTGAAAGTCGTATTTAGTCGTTTGTTAAGCTATTGTTATATATCAAGTTCAGCTATTATTATATATTTCATTAAGCTATTATTATTTATTTAAGGAAAGGATTATTTTACCTTTGAAACAATATTTTATTGCATAATTTTTTATACGGTGAAAGGGCAGTTGCATAACGTAATGAACTATGCATCACTTATGGAAAAATTGTTATTAATAAATATAGGTTAAAAATACTGATTTTGTCATTCGTAAAGTATCTTAAAATTCAACCAAACTAGGGAACATTTTAAATTATAAATAACAAATAACCACCAAAACGAATGACCAAATATTCATTCCCCGTTAAATTAATTTTTAGTTGCAGTTACTATAGTTAATATAAGCGATTCTGCATGTCTACAAGTTTAATTTAAGTATTTCGAGAGAGTTTCAGCCAAACTATCCCTTAAGTGAGATACAAATTACATTACATCGTTATGTTCGTCGGGACACTTGATAATGTAATCTTAGAAGTATGGAAACGTTAACTTCGTTAAATGGAAGCATTCCGTGGAATATTAATAAAATACATATTAAAGTATTCGGAACGTTAATAATGTATTTTAAAACTGTTAATGTAGTAGATTTATTTAATGGTCTGAATAGCTATTCAGAAATTGATTTCTTAAACGATACATTTCAAATAGTCTCAGCATGATTTATTAAATAGAAATAGAAGAATGACATTTTAAGTAAGAGAACATCCGTTTCGTGGCCTAGTGGCAACGTGCTCATATTAGCGTATAGGAGGACTGAGTTCAAACCGTTAGCATGGTGATCTATTTTAGTCCCTGCTTTTGGAATTAAGAAAATTGATGGTTATTGTGACAATATATATAAAAAGTGTTGCAACAATAGTAAGAAGGTGCCTGGTGAGAGATTTCAGGCTATTTCCATAAGCAAGCAAATGTGGGTCAGTTACGCCAAAAAAAAAGTCGTCCCGATGGTTATTATATGCATGAGAGGAACAAAAAACCCACCAGAGTACTATTTTTGAAAAAAAAATTTAGTAGGACTCATACTGTATAAATTTTCAAATACAAAAAAAAAAAAAAAAATTAAAAAAAGTAATACCAATAGTGAAATCACCCTTCTGTTGTAAGTTAGAGTCTGAGGCGGTTGCGAAAAACAAACAAATGGGCCTTATTCGTTTTTTTTCTTACATAAGACACATACATCAGAATTCACAATCCTTAATTTCCAGAAGTTTGGCTACATAATGATAGAAATTCAGTTCTTAATCCAAAATTGTCATCAGTCTCTTTGTGAGTTTTTCCACTCAATAATTTTTTCCAGTCATCGCCGATTGTGCCGAAACTTTTCCTTTGGTGTTAGATAATAATCCACTAATATATACGATGTTTGTTTTTTTGGTCCCGTATAGTTCGGAGAAAAAGAGTCTATAGATGGGACGTTAGCAATCGCCGTTAAGTCATTGTTCAGGAACTCTTCTATTCCCAACTTTTTTGCCAGAAGATCTGAGTAAAGATTGCCAACTCTATATTTTTGTAAAAACTGCTGTAGTATAGCTTGTATCATGGTGACTATAGTAGGCCTTTCAGTTTAATGTATCTTTTTTAATCTAATGTAAAAGCGTTTGTTTGTATCTGCATGCCTTATATATATATATATATATATATATATATATATATATATATATATATATATATATATATATAAAATATATATATATAAATATATATATATATATATGTAAAAGATGCTTAACTCACCTACTGTTGCGGTGTCGACGAAATGTCGAGAACTGGGCATGGGAACGGAGGTCTGCCACACCTGCGTTTGACGTCCTCGTAGTCCAAGACGTCATCCAGGCTGTTGAGCTCTTCGAAAAGTAGATGTCGATGTTCGCGTAGAGATCCCCGATCACGTACAGCCGCTTCCCGCACTCCACCGCCCCGATGAAAGCGCGCGAGAAGGGGATGTCCGGAATGTCGTGGTTCCACCTGGAACACCATTTCAACATCACTTTTTAGCAGCACATTAGAAATAAAGGCATTGAAATTCGAAACAATTAAGTTACTAACAAGTTTAACAAGTTATTCGCAACAAGTTTAACATTTATATTCTACATGCTTAACATTTATAAGCTATATGTTTAACATTTATATACTACATATTTAACAAATTATTCGTGACAAGTTTAACATTTATTCGTTACAAATTTAACATTTATTTGCTACAAGTTTAGGAATTATTAGCTACAAGTTTAAAATGTATTGATACAAGTTTAACAAGTTATTTATAATTAGTACAGACATGCAGTATCCAAGTTCAACAAATAAAGAATGTTCCCTGATTCACACGAGATCTCATTTACAGAAGATTTGTCATAGTTCAGGGTTTCCAACTTATCCAGCGAGTGCCAAATTTCCGCAAGATTTCTTGACAGTATCATCATGTCCCTCGTGATAGTGGACAGCGGCGATTGTAAAAGTCACATGAGGATCACTTTTGTCCCAATGAGCGCACTATTTTATTACTACTGTGTCGTCTACGTTTTCAAGCCTAGCCGATAAAGGATGCATTTAATTGGCGACATAATATAAACTTTTGGCAAATCATCAACTTTTGACAGCAGTCCCTTCTGTCAATCATTCTCGGTCGTACATGTCTGTAGGAGATACATGAAAATAATTTAAGTAATGATGCACAACCCTAAAACATAATCTTAACCTTGAGTACATGATTGGCCGGCAGGGGGAACATGAAAATAATTAAGAAATAGCAATCTTCTCCTAAAAAAAAGTAATCCAAATTTTGGGTAAGCGTTGGACTGGTAGGGAGACACATGAAAATAAGTAATGGCGAACCTTCCCCCTAAAAGAGTAATCATAATTTTGGATAAGCGACGGACCAGTAGGGAACACATAAAAATAATTTTAGTAATAACAGACTCCCCTAAAAAGTAATCCTAATTTTGTGTAAGTGTTGGACAGGGGTACATGAAAATAAGTATGACAAACCTGTAGAGGGTGCCTGAAAATCATTAAGTAATGGAAAACCCCCTCCCCCCAACAAAGTTATTCTTATCTTTTGGTACGCAACGGATCAGTTGGCAGCACGTAAAAATGATTTAAGTAATTGTGGATCCCGCCCCTTAAAAAGTAAAGATTTATGAATAGCTGAGAACTTTTATGTTGAGTTTTGGGGTGAAAATTACTATAATGCTATTAGTTTGATGTTAAGCCACTATTTTAAAAAAAAAATCGAATAAATTGTACGATATAAAATCAAAAATAATAGTCTGCAATCGACAATAATTTGAGTAGTTTGATTTGTTAGTTATTATAAGAGAATAAATACCTAAAAAAAAATCAAACCTCTTATTGTTGCGAAGAGGGATAATAGTAAATAAAAAGTTTTATCTAGGGATACAGAAGCGAAACAATCGTTATGACACACTAATATCTTCAAACGATTAACAAATACATTCTAAAGGATTACTTTGTAACACCAAGTAAGTGATATAAAGCCAAATATAGTAAATTCAGTTCACAAATGATTTCCGCAAACACCAATCACATTTGAACATTTTAGGTGGTAGTGAATCAATATTTCAAGTGTTAGGCAGCTGACTCCATTACAGTGGATTCTCTTACAGCGTATTTACAAAATACCGACAAGCCGTCTTTCCCAAAGAGCAGACACACATACAGAGTAGACCGTTGGCAATTCCACCGACAGCACGTTTCACAGTGGACAACGGAGGCTTTTCGCATTGAACAAATGAAGCCGCCGATCAATCCATTGCCCTCCGTTGCGTCACAGGACATGAATCTTTGAACGATCCACTACCCGAGCAGCTCGTTTTCGAATCTCTCCCTCCCACTTCTGAAATCGAATTTCGAACTTTCTGCTTGCTCGAAACCAGAAATTGTTGACAATAGTTGTCGCTAAATTGAATGCCTATCTCAGTCAACACAAACTAGTTATTTGATGCTAAGTGTCATTTCCTTTTCCAAGGATCTTTCGCAGCTCGGATTTAAGATTGGTAGTTGTTTAAAATTTGAATGGATCAGTTTTAATTATGAGTAAAGTGCAATATTGTTAAATCGGAAAGAAAACCTAAATCTGTCTTTTCGAGTTTTGTCCTTTAAATTTCAATGTGTATTGTTTCAGAGATGTTCAATTGATTTCTCTGAAAAATCACAATTATTGATATATGTTCGGTGTTTGTGTTTTTTTGCAAGTTTTAAAGTACTTAATAATAACAATAATAATATGGGAATAATAGAAAAAATAATAAAATAATAAAATAATAATATGGAAAAAGCACGTTTTTCTATTGCCATAATCAGTGACAGAAATGTAAAAAAAAAAAAAAAATTTGTTTTTTTTAAAATTTGTTCTTTAGGGTCAAATTTATCTAACGAATTACAATGTAATATATATTATGTGATGATTAAAATGGAACCTGATGGCCGAGTGACTAACAGTCGGTGCCACAGGTTTCGAGCTCAAGTCAAGGGGTTCCGTAGATGATTGTAGTGGTTCAGAATCCACTTTTAAACCATAGGTCCCTGTATCCCCGACTACTATTACTTGTACAACACACCACAACACTGTGCCTAGAGCTGAGTTGACCCTTTACAGTTTGGGAATGATGTGAGTCAGAAATTTGATTCGGTTCTGTGACACTCTACGTCTTAATGGGGATTCCTAACCACTACAAATATCCATAGCACCGCCGGTCAGAACCCGAAATCTGTGGCACCAACCGCTGGATACTCGGATACTCAGGCCGTGATTCATTTGTTAGTTAACATAAGAGCATCAATACCTTAATAAACCCCTTTATTTGTGAAGAGGGATAATCTTAAATAAAAAGTTTTGTCTATATGTACGAAAAATCTGTTATGAAATATCTTTCACGATTACTTCAAACTATCAAGGATTACTTTTAAACACCAAGTAAGTGATGCAACGCAAAAGATAGTAAATTCGGTCCACAACTGACTTTCGTAATCACCAATCTCATTTCAGCATTTTAAGTGGTAGCGAGTCAATAAATCAGGTAGGAGGCAACCGACACTATTACAGCGAATCCTCTCACAGAGTATTTACAAAATACTGACAAGCTATCTTTCCCAAAGAGCAGACACACACACAGAGACCATTGGCAATTCCATGGACATCACGTTTCGCAGTGGACAAGGAAGGCTTTGCACGTGAATGAATAAAGCAGCCAATCATTTACACTAGGATGCATCACGGGACATGAATCTTTGAACGAGCCCACTCGAGCAGCTCGTTTTCGAATCTCCCTCCTCCCCACTTCTGCACTCGAATTTCGAACACTCTACCTGCTCGAAACCAGAAATTGTTGACAATAGTTGCCACCAAATGTAATGCCTATCTCACTAAACACGCACCAGTAGTTTCCATTTCCGAGTCAGTTGCAGTCACCCATTTTTGAGCCTCTTTCTCCGCTCGGATTTAAGATTGGTAGATGTTACAAATTTGAATGGATGTTTTAATTATGAGTGATATTGCTAAAGAAATCTCAAATCTGTCTCTTCGGGTCTTTTTTCATTAAAATTTAAGATTTGTATGGTTTTAGAGATGCTCAATAATAATGATAATGATATGGAAAATAATGATAAGTGATGATTATGATATGGAAAAAGGACGTTTTTCCATTTGTCATATGTGAGAGGGGCCTGGTAGCGTGACCGAAGGGACTAGCGCTCTGGAACTCGGGGCCACAGTGGTCGGGACCCGGAGGTGCATGGGATGTTTGTAGTAGTTCGAAATTCATTTTAAGCCATAGGTGCCGGTTTAAAATTACTACCATTACTAGTACACCACACTACAGCATTGTGCTTAAAGCAGAGTTATCCCTATACAGTCCAAGTCTTACATGACAGTAGAGAGTTAGGTTTAAGGCTGACAACCCTACTCCGTAAAAAAGAAAACATCTACTGCCTAGAAATCTTCCAGCCGACAGACGGCCTTGGTCCACTGTGAGGCTGTTGTACCACTGATGATGATGATGATTATGAGGATGCGTGTATATTCCTCAATGGATGTACTGCACGGAAATCCCATGAGTAATGGGACGGATATCCCATGAGTAATCCTCCATAAGTAATGGGAGGGACATCTAATGAATAATCCACTCATGGATGGAGGGAAGTGAGTCAGCTTCTTTATGATGGAGCACCCATAGGTAGAAGTGTGACTTGGATCTGTGACACTCTTACCGTTACATACGGCTTAAAGTGGATTCCGTACAACTACAAACACCCCCATAGCACAGTTGGAAGTCGAATCCGAAACTTCTGGCACAGAGCGACAGAGAGCAAGACTTCTCCTTTCATTCAGGGCCTGATTCGTTTGTTAGTTAACATAGGAATATCAATACCCAAAATAACCTAACCTCTTATTGTTCTGAAGAGGTATATTCGTAAAAGGTAATAAAGTTTTGTCTAGGTGTACTGAAGCGAGAAAAATGTTATGACACACTAATATATTTCACGATTACTTCAAACTATTAACAAGTGCATTTAAAAGGATTACTTTTTAACATCTAAGTGATACAAAGCTACAGATAGTAAATCCATTTCACAACTGACTTCTATAATCACCAGTTCTCGTTTTAATATTTTAAGTGGTAGTGAATCAATATTTCATGGGAGGCAGACAATTCCATTACAGGGGATTCTCTTACAGAGCATTTGCAAAAACACTGACAAGCCGTCTTTCCCAAAGAGCAGACGAACACGCAGAGATCGTTGCCAATACCACCGACGGCACGTTTCGCAGTGGACAAGGAAGGTTTCTCGCATGAATAAATAGAGCAGCCGATCATTTCATTACCTTCCGACGCATCGCAGGGCATGAATCTTTGAACGAGCCCACTCGAGCAGCTCGTTTTCGAATCTCGTGTCAAGGTGGTATCATGGATGATTGTAGTGGTTCGTAATCCACTTTAAGCCCTAAGTTTAGGTCTAATGGGGCTGTAGAGCGTTGGGCGTAAGGCTGGCAACCGTACTCCGTAAAAAAGCAAGCATCTACTGTCTAGAAATTTACTAGCAGGCAGACGGCTAACTGTGGGGCTGTTCTGCCACTGATGAGGATGATGAGGTGTGACTAATCCTCAGTGTTCTGCAATGTGGGACGAACATCCCATGAGTAGTCTATTCATGGAGGAAGGAAAAGAGCAGCTTCTATTGTGAAGGCAGCACCCATAGTTAGAATCTGAATTGGCTCCGGGACGCTCTGATTGTAATATGAAACCGGGATCTACGGCTTAAAGGTTATTTCGAAACACTACAAATATCCATGGTGCCACCGGGACTCGAATCAGAAACCTGTGGTAAAGGGAGCTAGACACCTGGCCATTCAGGCCCTGATTCATTTCTTATTTAACATAAGGCAATACCTAAACAAAACTAAACCTCTTATTGATATGAATAGCGATAATCTTAAATGTAAAATTTGGCCTATGTGTACTGAAGGAAAAAACTGTTATGACACACTAATATCGTCCAAGATTACTTCAAACTATTAACAAATACACAAAGATGACTTTTTAACGCCAAGTAAGTGATATAAAATAAAATATGGTAAATTCAGTTCACAACTGTCTTCCGCAATCAATAGTTCTCATTTCAACATTTTAAGTTGTAGCGAATCATTATTTCAAGTGGAGGCAGACAACTCCATTGCAGTGGATCCTCTTACAGCATATTTACAAAATACAGATAAGCCATCTTTTACCCAAAAGAAGACAGACACGCAGAGAAGATTGTTGGCAATTCCACGGACAGCACGTTTCACAGTGGACAACGAAGGCTTCTCGCGTGAATAAATAAAGCAGCCAATCATTTGCACTAGGATGCATCACAGGACATGAATCTTTGAACGAGCGCACTCGAGCAGCTCGTTTTCGAATCTCGCCCCCTTCCCAACTTCTGCACTCGAATTTCGAACACTCTGCCTGTCCGAAACCAGAAATTGTTGACAATAGTTGCCGCCATATTTAATGCCTATCTCAGTCAACACAAACCAGTTGTTTCCATTTCCGAGTCTGTTGCAGTCACCCATTTTTAGCCTCTTTCTCAGATGGGTAGCTGTTTAAAATTTCGATTGATGAGTTGTAATTTTGAGTGATATTGCTAAATTGGAAACAAATCTCAAATCTGTCTCTTCAAATCTTTGTTATTTAAATTTCGATGTGTATTGTTTCAGAGATGTTTAATAAATTTCTCTGCTATATCACAATTCTTGATATGATGTGTTTGCAATTTTTGCCTTTTCTTGCCTGTTTAAAGTACTTAATAAAAATAATATGAATATAATAAAATAAATAATAAATAATAATATGAAAAAATAATAAAAAAAATAAAAAATAAAATAAAAAATAAAATAATAATATGGAAAAAGCAGATTTTTTTATTCTATGCAATAGTCAGTGAGAAAATCTGGGATAGGGTATTTGCGTTATATTGAGGTTTATATTCTTCCATGACTTCAAAATTTGGAGAACACCTTTTCATACAGCAAATTAAACTGGCCATTCTGAATGAAAAGTAAATGACATAGAGGAACCAACCATTGTTTTAACTCATTTAATGATATCATATATAACATTGCATATTAAAATCACACGTAGTAGAAACTCAGCCATTCAAATGTCGGAGTGTGCAATAGATCAGATTTTCTATTGGCTGGCGTTACATGACGTAAGATTTTAGTATCAAATGGAGACCTATCTTAATGAGAACCAACTTAATTGGTCTTAAATAGACCAGTTAGAGACATCCTTTTTAGGTGGGAAGACGTTTTGTCACTTGTAAAGAATAAATTTTACCTCGTGTGATAATTCATTAATGAAGATACTCACGAATGTTTATCTGGATCGTAGTTGACATCTGGATCTGTTCTGGATCGTTATCCTTGACAAGGTCAATTTTCCCTCCTTTGCTTTGAACCATGCCTCCAATCACCCACAATTGGCCTCCATGTGTACATACGCTCACGCCCATCTATGGCGAATCCAAGTGACTGTTCAATTCATACCAAGCATTTTTTTTCAGGATGATATACTTCGACAGAATCCAGCATACTAAAGATAAAAAAGTAAAAATATTTGAGTCCATTACATTTAAAACATTTAAAAAGTTACATTTAAAATCCTTAGTAACATTATTGACTTGCATCAAAGAATATTCATTTAAAAAGACCAAAACAACACATAGTCTTAATAAACAATGACGGAAGATAGTTAAATAGTCTGAAATTAAAGGAAATATTTAATAAAACTGGTCTGAAGCAGAGAAGTTTAATGTAAAAATTCTTGTTTGAAGGAAACTCACACTGGGGACATTTTGCCCAAAAGTCAACATTGATTAAAATTCAAAACTATTTTAAGCAACCCATCTGACCCTTCCTGGACTAACCCCGCGTGCTTTTCAAGTAATTTTGGATGGACTGAATTGTTTTTTATTCTTCAATTAATAAACTCATCAAAGCTGTCCAACCAAAACTGATGCACACTTTAATTTTTATATAAATGGTGGAGAAATTAAATTCTAACTCTTCGATTTAATAAGTAAGTTATAAGTAAATGATAAGTTTAGACAAATTTAGTTCTGGAGAAAATATATTTAAATCAATATTCATTGGGTTTATCAATCACATTGCATTGCATTTAATAAAGAAATTAATTATATTAAGACGATGTATTTGATGCATATTTTTTATTATTATACAGTACCGGAACTGTTCTTTTACAGCCAAAGATATTTTATTCATAGCAAAATGGCAATGTTTGAGTAGAAAAATGATAACATATGTTAGCATCATGCTATTTGCAGGTTTATTGAATTTTCATTTAACGAACAACACTGTAGAAGAGAAAATACGATTTATTATGATGGTGCCCAGTTATGTAACAATTATTTACTGAATTTTAAACTATATCAGGACAGACATCAAACGTTAATTAAAGAATAAAAAGAAAGATGTGACCTTGGCCATTATTGAGGAAGTTAGTTCAGTAAATAGAGGGCATTGCCAGATATAGAAAAGGAGAAATACAACTCTAAATTAGTGTATATGTTCAAAATTCCGCATAATTAAACTTAATATTACTTGCTTTTAAAGCTGAAACAAAGCTTCAATATTTTTCTTCTCGTAAACTAAAATAATTTTTCCACAACTTGGAAAATTCCATTTGCAGTGTGCAATTTGGGCAATCCGATTGTAACTGGGTGTGGTTGGGTTGATATACTTGAGGCGCATGTTAGAGAACCTACAGCTTTATTTACACCTCAAACGCCACACAGATACATTTAAAGACATACAGTTAAAGATTCGTGGAAGGATTCCACTACTAAACCGAAAACCCAATACTCGGATACGTGTATTAATAATTATTAAATGAAAGTAATTAATTATCACAATTAAAAATTAATAATTATAACAATAACAAAAAAAAATTGTAACAGTATAATATATAAAACTTTTTTAATTGGTTTGTTAATTAACCCTAATAATTATATATAAAAATTATATATATATATAAAATAATAGTTATATTACTGTATTATATTTAATTATATAATAATTGTTATAATTGCTATATTATATATAATTATATTATAAATGATATTAATAACAATTATTATTAATAATAAAAACCATAATTATTAATAATTAACAAACCAAAAGAAACACTTTTAATTAAGATAACTTTAAGATGCTCATCTGAACTTTCCTTCAAATATTATTACACTCATAAAAACCACTTATTTTTCTGCATTATTCTTTCCACAAATAACTGCACTTTATGATAATAAAATCTCTCCGAAGCAATCGTTAAAAATATTTATTAGTTATTTTTTTAAATACAATATTTCATAATATTAAATTTCTGCTAGAAGACGACACATTATAAATAATGATTTAGATGACATATTTAATTTGGAGCAGCTATAAAACTGGCATAAAAAGATGGAATGTTTAATAATAAAATGTCGAGAGCACTTTGAAAGAAAAGCTACAGCCTTTTGCAGATAAAAAATGGATGGCCTTTTCCCTCTTGTTGGTATTTTTGAACAGTCTCTTATTGAAAACAGCTCGCGCGTAATTTCCACCTCAAGCTAAAAATAGTTTCCCGGCAAAACTGAACTTATAACAGGAAAAAATTGCTAAAGATAGATTCTTTTTTCTGCAACATTTCCAGATCGGTGATTCTAACGAGGTATTAGAAATGTATATATCTATAAATATATTTCTTTATTTTTATCTCCGTTTTAGTTCGATTTCATACCTTGTGTAATGGTTCAGTATTTATTATAAGGTCAAAGAAAAATCTTTTTTTGAGAGTAAGCTAAGACTTTTTCTGAAGAGCAAACCACTGCAAACATGCAAGCCCGCCGCGACTCTACTCGAAACCTTTCTTACCGATCGGCAGAGCACTAGCCACTCGGCCATCAGGGCAACGACAATTATTATTATTAATAATATTTATTAAATCAAAATAATTAATTATCGCAATTAAAAATAATAATTATTACAATAGCAATTTTAATATAATTGTAACGATATAATATATAATAACAGTTATAATAAAATTGTTATTTGGGTTAATTGACCATAATAATTATATTAATAACAATTATTATTATTATTAATATTTATTAAATCATAATAATTAATTGTCACAATTAATAATTGATAATTATAACAATAACAATAACAATATTATTTTGTTTATTAATTAACCATAATAATTATATAAATATCAATTATTATTCTTAACAATAATAACCATAATGTTTAATTATTAACAAACCAAAATATACACTTTTAATTAAGATAACTTGAGATGCTCATCTGAACTTTCTTAGGTTGTTATTACACTCATAAAAACCACTTATTTTTTTTTTGCCATATTCTTTCTACAAATAACTACATTTTATGATAATAAAAATCTCTCTGAAGCAAATGTTAAAAATATTTATTAGCTATTTAAAAAAAAAAAAAAAAAACAATATTACATAACACTAAATTTTTGCTAGAAGACGATACATTATAAATAATGATTTAGATGACATATTTAATTTGGAACCAGCCATAAAATTGGCGTAAAATATGGAATGTTTAATAATAAAATGTCATTTGAAAGAAAAGCCTTTTTTTGCGGATCTTGATGGACTTTTCACTCTTGTTGGTATTTTGCACCGTCTCTCATTGAAAACTGCTCGCGCGGAATTTCCACCTCAAGCTAAAAATAGTTTCCCGGCAAAACTGGACTTATAACTGGAAAAAAATTGATAAAAATAGATTCTTTTTTTCTGCAACATTTCCAGATCGGTGATTCTAACGAGGTATTAGAAATGTATGTATATATATATATATATAAATATATATATTTCTTTATTTTTATCTCCGTTTTTGGTCGATTTCATACCTTGTGTAATGTTTCGGTATTTATTATAAGACCAAAAGAAAAAAAATATGTTTTTGAGAGTAAACAAAGGCTTTTTTTCTGAACAGGACACATGAAGGTAAAAGCTATTTAAAAGTTGGAAGTCCACAAAATGATATATTAAATAAGTATTTGATTGGTAATGTGTATTTAATTTCAAATATATTAGATTATTAATAAAGAGATGAAATAGTTATTTTCGAAATTTTGAATTTATTATATTGTAGTAGTAGTAAAGGGTATGGTTTGGTTTGGTTTGTCGCTCTACGGTCTCACTTTGAGCTAATTAGATCAAGACCTACGGTATAATGTGGATTCCAAACTACAAAAAAATATCCATGCCACCACCAAGAGTCTGAACGGGAAGCCTGTGGTACCAAAAAGCCAGAGCGCTAGCCACTTGGCCGCTAGCTTCTTGTTGTAATTCGAAACCGAATTTCCAGAAATAAATTTGGTACCACAGACTTCAGATTCGTATCCTGGTGGTGGTATGGATATTTCTGAGTGATTCGGAATCCACTTTAAACTGTAGGTCCCAGCCTAATTAGTCCAAAGTGTGAAAAAATGACTGTATGCAACAAAGCAAACCAAACCAGAAATAACAATGTCAATAATAAAAAAAAAGAAATATAGTCATATAAAACAAATACTATTTTTTTTTTTTATCATGGTAGTTGATACTACTACTTTTTCTTCATTGGTTCTTAACAGGGCTGAATTACTTTGACTTTATTTTACTTATTAAAAAAAAAAACATTTATTTGAAAAAGAAATCCATGGAACAAGCAGATCCATGGATCCATAGTCTCCTTTTTTCATCGATCCGTGAAAAAGAGATCCATTGGTTAAGAAATAAGTAATTACTCTTAATTACTAGCACAAAATTCCAATCCTTTTGGTGCAGAAGTTTTAAAATACAATCCCCTACTCTATCTCAATCCCTTCAAACTAATTATTGATCAACAATAAAAGTTATGCCTCCATTTTAACTCATTAAGCCTCAAACTGGCGAAAGCCCTGTATTAGTTTACAGACTAAAATCAAGAATCTAGTTGAATTTTATTTATTTTGAAATCTAATTTTCCTCCATCATTTATGATTTAAACTTCGTAATTTTTATTGATAACTATTCTTATAACTGTTATCTGAAATCGATTAACAGATGAACATCAATCTTTCTGAATAATTTAACTCATAATCCATTTCTTATTACACCCTACCATCCCTAGAACTCTCTCCCCTTACTAACGTCTAATCCAATTATTCAATATCGAAACCATCGACCAAGATAATATATTGGTTTTCCATATGAATGCCAATAATTGAAATCTCGACTTATTCCTTTAACTATAGGAAGAATTTGGTTTTGATGAAACTTTGTCAATACTTTAAATATTATTGAATATTCATAATCAATTCAACATAATTCGAAAAACTTAAATAATGGTTTTTTAGTGGCATTCTCTGAAACTAATCATAATTAATGGTATTTCATTCTTAACTGGTTTTTTAAACATTGCAATTATTTTTAAGGAATGTTTTTAAATATAATATTAAAAGTTTTTAGAAAATGATAAAATGCTATGAAATTCTCCAGTTAAATGAAAATAAAAATAATTGAGACAAAAGATAAATAAAAGAACAGAGAAAAAATCGTAAGACAAAAAATAAGTAAAAGAATTGAGAAAATATAATAATGTATTTTTCAAAGCTTTAGTATCTGAAAATCTTTTGTAAAAATTAGATTATCTCTTTTTTTTTAATCTTCAATGCGCTTTAGAAGATTAATACCCCAGCTTTAAATATTTTATTTTCTACTATTTGGCAAAGTTTACCATTATTATTGATCACAATATAAAAAAAAAAAAAAAAAATATAAAGCCAACTAATACAAATCTGTTTTATATTCATATTTCAATATAAATGTAAAGTCAATTAATATATAATGATAAATAAAAAATATTCTTCAATATTCTCAATTGCAAAGATACATTTGAGTTCTGTGCAGTTTATTCATAAGATCAATATTCTTTCAACAAAGTAATCATTTGAACATGCTACATTTTGAATATACTGTCTAGTTAATTCATATATTTAATATTCTTTCAACAAGTCTTGCGGTAATCTATGATTTCAACATGTTACATTTCGAGTTCTGTCTATAATTCTATATGATTAATATTCTTTCAACACGTTTTGATTATTCTATCGATTTGAAGATGCTACATTTTGAATATACTGTCAATTAATATGATTAATGTTCTACCAACAATCTTGGAGCATTCTATAATTTGAACTTGTTGCATTTTAAATATTGTCTAGTTAATTCATATGATTAATAGTATTTCAACAAGTCTTAGAGTAATCTGTTATTTGAACATGTTTTAAATACTGCTCCAGTTAATTCACATAATTCATAATCTTCAACTAGTCTTGAGTAATCAATGATTTTAACATGTTACATTTTGAATACTGTTATTTCATATAATTTTCTTCAACATGCCTTGGAGTAACTTGGTGTGTAGCAAACTTAACATCATAATTGAGGGATTTCAGTTTAAAATGTATAGTTTCTATTGTCCATTCCAAGAGTGGAGTGGAGTTAATTCATAACCCATAAAGTTCATCCATTAGATTTGATATGCATGTATTAATCATAGATGCCGACAGTTGAATTCTAAGTTGTACTGGCATCAGACGTCAAAGTTGAACCACAAAAAGGTGCTATATTTAAGAGATGGACACACATTATTGATTCCCGGGGCGAGAACAAAAATCTTAAACCTCCAGATTAGAAAAAAAAAAATTAATATCTTCTAAACATTTCTGACAGTAACCGAATTTAATTCGCACATCCTTTCAGTCCTTTCCATCCTTTCCTTACCACAAAAACTAACAAAATAAAAATAGTAACAATGCAATTTTAACCGTTTTATCAATACAATATCTTTTACTGTTTTTTTTAGTTTTTCATCGTGTATAAAAGAAGAAAAATTCTATAAAAAAAGAAATATAAAATTCAACACCATTATTTGCAGTAACCATATTATTTGCCCATTAGCTGCCAAATTAATTAATTTCTGAAACAGTTACACACACTTATATATTTTTACAAAGAAGACACAGTCAAAGACCACATAAATCTGGACACGTAGAAATAGCTCACTGTTCAATCGGAATTTAACCCATTCTCTGATTTTAACCTAATACAAACTAATATTTTCGACACTGCAGCATGTCCAAATAGAAAACTAACACACTACATTTTGAATACTCCAAGCATTTCAAAAGCAAAAACGTCAACAAGCCTTCCCAAAACTAATAACACCAACTTCAACAAGTTATTATTTTGTAATCCCATGACCGACTCAACAACCACCTCATGAATATTCCATTAAGACCTTCTTCTCTCTCTCTCTTTTCCCATGGCCGAGTGGAACTCGCAGTTTGGCACCTTCCCGCATAAGTACGCACTCATTACGGAAAATAATGCGTAGAACGAAAATAGTTTTCATTCTTCAACGATTCGAACACGGAGTGTGTATTTCAAATTGGGTTGCCGGCAAAGAAAACGCAGCTCGTATGAAGACTCGGCGTAAAATATTCATCGCCGCTCTAGAGTCTAGGTGTCCTTGGGGACCTACGCATGGGATTCCAGTTTCAACGTAGATCGATCTATCAGCCCTATTTATCAGCCCTACGCCCAACTCTCTATAGTTCTATTAGGCCAGGACCTATGGCTTAAAGGGGATTCCGAATTCCTACAAAGCAATCATAGTATTACAGGGACTCGAACTGGAAACCTGTGGCACTGAGCGCCAGAGAGCTAGATACTCAATCATTCAGTCAAGAATAGAAATACAAAACTCAACACCTTTAGTTAGATACACAATCACCGCACTCTCTACCTTTTTAGCAGGCAATTCTGTTACTCTCTGAAAAAGGTGACACGCACTTATATATTGTTGCAAAGAAAACACTTTCAAAGGCTACGTAAGTCTGGACACGAAGAAATAGCACCCTGTTCAAATGGAATTTAACCAACTCTCCTTATACAAACTAATATTTTGAGCGCTGCCGCATGTCCAAATAGTCCTCCCTACTTTTAAACGCAAAACGTCAACAACAACGATGCTGTTCGAAAGCGATCCCAAAACTACTAACACCAAACTTCAACAAGTTGTCATTTTGTAATCCCAACCCCGGCGCAACAGTCCCTCAAGAATATTCCATTAAGACCTCTCTCTCTCTCTTCACATGGCCAAGTGGAACGCCCTTTTACACACATTCCCGCAAAAGTACGCACTCATTACGGAAAATAACGGTGTGGACGGAAAATAGTTTTCATTCTTTAACGATTCGAACACGGAGTATGCATTTCAAATTGAGTTGCCAGCAAAGAAAACGCAGCTTGTAGGAAAACTTGGAGTAAAATAGTCATCGTCGCGCTAGAGCCTGGTTGTTCCTTTTGGGGACCTTGCAGGGGGATTCCAGTTTCAGTGTACTGTGCACGTAGAACCCCCACCCCGCCGAAATACCCTCGCGGTCCTTAGACTGAGAAAAAATGGATCTATTCTTCATTCTTCATTTCTTCGGGACCTTCATTTGGTTCCTTTAAAGAATTTCCCTCTCCTCTGCAGCTCTCTCAGGGATTTTTCCGCCGCTGTGCTTCGCTTTCGTTCGCGTTGCCAGATTTCGACGCTGATGATTTTTCTCCCGATTCAGTTGAGTCGATATAAGTGGTTTGATAATTTATTTTCTTATTTCGAGATGTATTTATGGCGTAATTTAATATTTATGTTTAATATCGCTGATAAAATGTCTTTATATATGCAATCAAGAGCCATTATGACCACCTCTCAATAACGAGTTGGCCTACCTTTTTGGCGCGCAACACAGCTTCAACTCGCCTTGCCATGGATGCCACAAGTCCTTGGTAGATGGCTGGAGACAATTTGTACCAGATGTTTGGGTTAACGGTCACGCAAATCCGAGATATTGCGAATTGGTGGTCTTTGAACTCTGAGATGCCGTCCCAGGACATCCCAAATGTGTTCTATCGAATTGAGATCCGGGGAGTTAGGGCGGCCAGGACATTAACTGAATTTAGCATCATGTTCCTGGAACCACTCCAACACAATTTTAGCCTTGTGACAAGGGGAGTTGTCCTGCTGGAACATTCCATTTCCAGCTGGAAAAACAGAGGCCATGTAAGGGAGCAACTGGTCCGCAATGATGTTCAGATACCCTGTAGTATTCATGATCTGCTCTACCACAACCACGGGTTCCAGAGACGCCCAAGAGAAAGTCCCCAAAGCATAATACCGCCACCACCGGCCTGTGTATCACCTACTGTACATTGAGGGAGCAACTGTTCGCGTGGAAGACGGTGTATCCTGACACGGCCATCGGCGTGATGAATGACAAACCGTGATTCATCTGACCAGGCAACCTCCCACTGATCCATGGACCAGTCACGATGTTCCCGGGCACAGCGCAGGCGCAGTTGGCGATGACGCTTGGTCAGCAAAGGCACATGAGTGGGACGTTTGCTGCGTAAAGCCCCATATACAACAGTGTCCGCTGAACAGTGTGCTCCGATACTATTCTACTTGGCACTGCATTGTATTGTTGTCAGCTGAGCCACTGTCTGGCTCCGGCGACCTTTTCTTTGATAGCGTGTGGGCGTCCAACACCATGTCGTCTACTGCTGGTTTCACCGTCATTCATCCACTTTGCATAAGTACTAACAACTGTAGATCGTGACAACCCACGAGTCGTGCAGTTTTAAAAATACTTGTTCCGGGCCTTCGAGCCATTACAATCTGCCCTCTATCAAAGTCGCTTAGATCCGCAGCCTTTCCCATCACATACAGAAGTAAGGGAAAGAATGATTCTTCAGACTCTCCAGCAGCAGTTAAATACAACTTCCACCTGATCACGTGCCTTCCACGTCATCCAGGCGAGTACATTGCAAAAATGTAGGGGTGGTCATAATGTTTTGGCTCTTGAGTGTATATCGTTGATATATTTATTAATATCGTCAGATAGGGTAAATATAGAGCATTGTATTAACTTAAAAGTAAAGGATATTTATCCTGTTCATTTAGAGTACGTTAATTAAATTAGAAAGAAAATTATGATCAGCATTTTATTCCTAAACAGAAATAAATTTATTTTGGTTCATTAGCAAAAATATATCATCATAGTAGTTTACTGAGTAATATTATGTGAAATTATACATTTAGTGATAACATAAGAGAGTGTTATTTTTCCTTTGCCTCCTAAAAACATGGACTTTTTTTTTATTTATCTTACTACCCTTCCTTAAATGATGCAGAATTTCAGCATACTGGTTTTATAGCTTTTTTTTTGAATTACAACATTGCATAATTTAGAAACAATGGCACCGGCGGGATTCGATGTTGATGTTGTTATTTTTTATCCCATTGGTAGACATCTAGATCAAGGCCACGAACCTGTATGGACTCATGGTTGAAGGAAATGGGTCAGCTTCTGTTGTGAGGGAGCACCTGTAGGTAGAAATCTGACCTGACTCCGTGATGCTCTACAGTTATTTTAGATCGGGACCCAAGGTTTAAAGGGATTACGAACCACTACAAGCATCTATGGCACCGACGAGATTAAAACTTGAACGGCCACAAAGAAATACAAAACTCAACACCTTTATTTAGATACACAATCACTGTAATCTCTGCCTTTGATTGTCAACTCTGAAACAGTGACACGCATATATTTATACATTTTTACAAAGAAAACGTTATAGACGCCCTCAGGCCAGTTAAGTATGGAAAATTAGAAAAGCACACTGTTCAAATGAAATTTAACCAACTTTCTCCTTTTAACCTAATACAAACTAATATTTTCAAAGCTGCATCATGTCCAAATAGAAAACTAACACCCTACTTTCAAACGCAAAACGTCAACAACGATGCTGTTCGAAAGCATTCCCAAAACTAATAACATCAAACTCCAACAAGTTGGTATTTTGTAATCCAATCCCGGACTCAACAACCCCTCATGAATATTGCATTAAGATCTTCTCTCTTCCCCTGGCCAAGTGGATCGCGCTGTTTGGCACACAGTCCCGCATAACTGCAAAATAATGCGTGGAATGGAAAATAGTTTTCATTCTTTAACGATTCTACGCGGAGTATGTATTTCAATTTGGGTTGCCAGCAAAGAAAACGCAGCTTGTAGGAAAACTAGGCGTAAAAATATTCATCGTCGCGCTCGAGCAGGGGTGTCGCTGGGGGACCTAGCAGGGGATTTCAGTTTCAACGTAGATCGATCTGTGCATGGAGTACACTCCCCTCCCAAAAATGCCGTCGCGGTTCTTAGACTGAGAGAAATGGATCTATTCTTCATTTCGTCGGGAGCTTTATTCGGTTCCTTTGAAGAATTTCCTCCTTGCAGCTTTCTCGGGATTTGAACGGATCTGTGCTTCGCTTTCGCTCGCGCTGCCAGATTTCGGCGCTGATGATTTTTCTTCGGATTCAGTTGAGTCGACATAAGTGATTTGATGTTTTATTTTCTTACTTCGGGATGTATTAGTCGCATAATTTAATATTTTCTTTTAATATCCGGAACTAATACCTTACTTTTAAATGCAAAACATCAACAACGATGCCGTTTGAAAAACTCCCCAAAATTAATAACACCCACTTCAACAAGTTGTTATTTTGTAATCCTATCCCGGCGCAACAACCCCTTTATGAATATTCCATTAAGACCTCTCTCTCTTCACATGGCCAAGTGTAACGCCCTGTTTGGCACCTTCCCGCTTAAGTACGCACGCGTTAAGGCAAAATAACGCATGGAACGGAAAATAGTTTTCGTTCTTTAACCATTCGAACACGGAGTATGTATATCAAACTGGGTAGCCAGCAAAGAAAACGGTTCTTGTAGGAAAACTCGGCGTAAAATATTCATCGTCGCGCCAAAACGTGGGTGTCCATGTGGGACCTTGCAGGGGGATTCCAGTTTCAACGTAGATCGATCTGTGCACGGAGAACATCCCCCCCTTTAAAATGCCGTCGCGGTACCTGACTGAGAGAAATGGATCTATTTTTCATTTGGTCGGGAGCTTCATTCAGTTCCTTTGAAGAATTTCCTCCTTTGCAGCTTTCGGGGATTTGAACGGATCTGTGCTTCGCTTTTGCTCGCGTTGCCAGATTTCGCCGCTGATGATTTTTCGTTTTTATTCGGTTTAGTCGATATTAGTGATTAGGTGAATTCTTACTGCGAGATGTACATGAGAATTAATGTTTTCGTTTTTAATCATCGTTAGATATAAAATATCTTTATATATATTGTCGATACATTTAATAATATTGTTAGATCAGTTAAATATATATATAGCATATTGTATAAAAACCAAATGTAAAGGATATCCAACCTGCTCATTTAAAGTTTAATATAAGATAATTACAATTTAGTCAGTTTTCATTGCTGATGGTTTTCCCTTCGGATTCGGTTGAGACGAATGAAGGGATTTTAAACTTATTTTCTTACTTCGAGATGTGTTTGTGGTATAATTTAATATAGATATTTTTAATATCGTTAGATATAAAAATATCTTTATATATATAGATATATATATATTGTATATATTTATTAGTATCGTTAGATTAAGTTAAATATAAGAGCATATTGTTTTAAACTAAATGTAAACGATATTCAACCTGTTCATTCAGAGTATAGTAAGTAGGATAGAAAGTAAGATAATTTGTCTTAATTCCTAAATTAATAATAATTTTAAATAATTAAATAAAAAATTATATTGGTTTATTGGAAGAAAAAGTCATTTCATTTTGGTTTATTAGCAGAAAATAATATAATCAAAGTAGAAATAACCATTAAGTAAAAATTGTAGACGTTTTATATTTGGCGACAATATAACTGACTGTTATCTTTTCTTTTTCCTCTAAAACTGATACTTTTTTTTTTTTATGTCACTTACCTTCCTTAAATGATATAGAATTACGTAGACAGGCTTTTCTACATTGTCTCTAAATTATAACAATGTGAATACACCGTGTTTTTTCAAAGTGGCCAGTTTTAAATGAAAAAATTAATATATGCCCAAATAAATATGTTATACTATGCTCCTTAACCGTCAAATGTCGTTTATATTATAGTACGTATTAGTAGAGGAATTTGAATAATTGATTTACTCTGATTTCTTAGTACATTAACGCCTAGTTGTTTTAATGCTCTTAAGAACAACTAGACATAGTTGTGTTAAGTGGCTTATATATATATATATATGTGTGTGTGTGTATGTGTTGTACAGCTATTGTTATATATCAAGTTCAGCTATTAATATATATTTCCTTAAGCTATTATTATTTATTGAAGGATAGATTATTTTAACTTTGAAACAATATTTTATTGTATAATTTTTTTATACGGGGAAGGATAATCTATAAAAAGTAATAAATATATATCCTTTATGGAAAAAATTGCTATTAATAAACATAGGTTTAAAATATTGCTTTGTCATTTTTAAGGTATCGCAAAATTACCAGACAGAGTGGAAGCATTTAAAATTATAAATACAAATAATCGCCGAAACGAATGATCAAATATTCCTTCAATGCAAATTAATTTTTAGTTGACGTTACCAGCTAATATAAACGATTCTGCATGTCTACAAGTTTAATTTCAGCATTTCATAGAAAGTTTCAGCCAAACTCTCACCTCAAGTGAAGTACAAATTACATTACATAGTTACTCATCGGGACACTTGATAATGTAATATTAGAAGTATGGAAATGTCTAACTTCGTTAAACGAAGCATGCAGAATAATTAATAAAATATATTAAACTATCTAGAACGTCAATAAAGCACTTTAAAAATTATTAATGTAGTAGATTTATATAAAGGTCTGAATACCTATTCAGAAATTGATTTCTAAAACGATACATTTCAAATAGAGTCTCGTATAATTTATAGAAATAGAAGAATGGCAATCGTAACTATATTCACTCCCGATTCGTGGCCTAGTGGCAACGTACTCAGCTAACGTATACGATACTCCGGGTTCAAATAAGTTAGTATCACTGCTTTTGGAATTAAAAACATTTGATGCAATTGCGACAATGCATATAAAAGTATCGTAACAATAGTGAAGCTGCCTGGTGGAGTTTTCCCATATTTTCTCTCATAAAACGCACCGATGTCGTTACCCCTAACGACATCCCGGATAGCAAGTATATGCAGTTTTCCAGTTTGTTTGTCACTCTACGGTCATCTTGTGCACAAAATGCTAAACAGACCGGGACATACAGCTTAAGTGGATTCCGAACCACTCACAAACATCCATACCACTGCCAGATTTAAACTTGAAGCCTG